>VUQS01025170.1:5413-19217 GCA_015108495.1 Heterochromis multidens | reverse complement strand
GTGCCCGGCTTCGCGGAGCTGACCAGCCCCTTAACTGACCTGATGCCAACGCCCAGATCACCCAGTGGTATCTGGCTCTCCAGCCTTTTAAGTTCAAGGTGGTCCATAGGCCGGGGGCGCAGATGGTCGTGGCCGATTTCCTCTCTCGTTCATGGGGGGGGGTTAGGCTAGGCCGGAGGGCTCCCTGGCCTAAGTCGGGCGATGGGGGTATGTGGCGGGGTGTGGTTTGGGGCTCAGCTGTAGGGGAGGGGTGGAGCAGTGGGTTCAGGGCGTAGCGTCAGGGAGAGGCTGGCCAGCACAGCTGTGGGGCATCTCATAATCATGTCTCCCCTATGTAAGCAGGAAAGCAGGACGCCGGGACCGGACGAGAGAGGAGAGAGAGAGGAGAACTGAGCTGGAGGAAGCAGCTGAAAAGCTGAAAAACGCCCAAAACTGCAAAACAGTGTGGAAACAATAAAACAAACAACTGATCAAACTGCCTGTCTGGGTCCTTGTATCACACCCAGAAAATCCACTACAGTGACCATCTGCTTAATGCTGAAACTATAACAAAGTTGGTATATTCAGTGAAAGGTGAATGGGGAGAGGAGAAAGAAGACAGAACAGCAAACAAAGTGAAAGATGCAAAGTTTTCCACAAATGTGTGGAAAAGTTTCTTCTCTCTGTATATTATTGTTGTAAAATAGTTTGGTTTTTTTCTGGATTGTAGGTTGAGCTAAGTAAGCAACTCACTAAACTCTGAAAATCAGGGTGGACCTTTTTGCTATTTTCTGGCCTTTTAGAAAGTAATGTTTTATTTTATGTAATAAAACTATGAACATACTCTTTAATCTGTGTCCAAGCCTTATGGGACATGTGTCCACTGAGAGTCAGCTGGGTATAGTTGATTTGACTACACTGAAAAAAACCTAAGAAAAGTGTCTGAAGTCAAAGATAATGAGAAAAAAAACAAGTTTTTTGTTCCCTTTGTGACCGCAGTTAATTGTTGGCAGGAAGGTAGGAAAGGCAGGAAATTCTATCTCAACGGCTCCATTACTGTTGGGTGTGAACTGAACTCCCTTTTAACTTGATGAAGACACTATCTGGATTTATCTGGAAACAAGATGCTGGATATCTGCTGCGCCACAGTGTCAAATTCTGCATTTACTTTGATCATAAACTGATGCAATGAACGTATGTCTAATGGCCCTATTGTCAATGTTTAAAGCAGAATAAGCAACCACGGAGAAGCTAATCATGTGTGAGCCTTTATGTACTCAAGATACTTCAAATAATACAAATCAAACCCACCTTTTTCAGTGTCTGATGGTATTCCTGGTGCTAAAGGCGTGCTGTCACTGGCTGCTGAATATTTCTGTCGCAGGCTGAAAGCCAGTTCCTGAAAGTCATCCAGTATTTCAGTTTCCTCGTCCAAATTACTCGTGTCCATATGGTGATCATAGTCGTGTTTAGTGTCCTGGCTATCAAGCATCTTCTCAATCTCGTCCAAGATAGTGTTCTCAGAGGCTTCCAAGATGGCCTCGAGTACATTTTCAGTGTCCTGTGTAGTGCCTGTGTGTGACTGACGGGTAGCCTGAAACTCTGTGTCCAGATCAGTGAACATGGCTTCCAGTTTGAAGAGATTTTTTAGACCCAGCAGCTTTTGGACCTGCTCCATCTTCTCCTCTGTGAAGTGATCCCTCAGCAGAGTCAGTCTCATTATGCTTTCGCTGTATTCGGGCTCTGGGGGTGATACGGTGGGCAGACTTGTTTCAGGCAGGTGTTTGTCTGACTGCGAGAACAAAAGTGCGTTTTCATCTTCAAGTAATTCTTCTCTCTCTTCATCATTCTCTTCCTCCACATCTGGAGTCTTATCTTCTCCCATCAGCTCCCCTGCATGTAGTTCCTCGTGAATCTCTGGCTCCTCAGCAGGTAATTCTGCTTGACTGTTACTACTTCCTAAATCTGTCATTAAATGGTCCTGTATCCGATTAGGCAGGCTGTCATTTACTACATTTTCATCATCTCTGAGGTCCGAATCATTGGATTTCCTCTTGTCAGTGGACGGGTCGAGGTGTTTTTCTCTTTCGGTCACGTTTCCATTTTCATCCAATGAACTGTCTAAATCTTCCTCTACTGCAACAATACTGTCCGGTATAGCTATCTTATCCTCAGTGACCTCTAAATCCTTGGACATCTCCTGCTCGTCTTTGTCCTCAGTGGCCTCATATGTGGGTTTTATTTGTGTTAGTTCAGCCTCACGGTTGTCTAAATTATTATCTTGGGGCACTGGCTCCGCGGATATTATCGTCTCCTCTGTTTGATGCTCTGTTGGATCATCTGCTGGTTTTTTGGTTTCATCCTGAGCTTCCTTATGTCCAATCAATTCTCCATCATCGTCAAACAAAAGTTTCTCTGAGTCACCGGCACTTTCTTTCACATCAGAAGTGGAATTAGAAGAATCTTGAAAAAATGGCTCTATGTTCTCTGGGTCCTTTGGGGATTCTACTGAGAGTGATTCATCATTGGTTTTTACAGCCTCTTCTTCCTTATCCTCCTCATCATCATCTTCCTCTTCCTCTGAATTCACTTTTTGTGCTGTCATGTCTACTCCAGTGACAGCTGAAAACACAGCATCTCCAAGTGATGTCCACATATTCTTTTCCTCTGCTGTCTTTGGTTTCTCCTCGGGTGTTGCTGGTGGACTTTCAGGCTTTTGAAGAGAGTCAGACGCTGGAGTGTTGACGGATTCTTCTGAAAAAGACAGCAGTGGAGTTTCCTCTTTAGTATCAGTATTATTTTCGGGATGATCTTCCAGATCTTCACTGTCCTCCTCTGCATATGGGGTAACTTTCTTGGTGCTTTCTTCATCTGTGATGACAACATCCAAAGTTGTCCCAAGGGTAGTTTTTAACTTAGGGATTTGCACTCGCTCATCTTCCTCTTCCTCTGAATTCACTTCTTGTGTGTTCATGTCTACTCCAGTGACAGCTGAAACCACAGCATCTCCGACTGATGTCCACATGTTCTTTTCCTCTGCTGTCTTTGGTTTCTCCTCAGATGTTGGAGTGTTAATGGATTCTTCGGAATAAGACAGCAGTGGAGTTTCCTCTTTAACATCAATGGCACTTTCTGGATGGTTTTCCACATCTACACGGTCTTCATCTTCTTCATATGGGGTAACTTTCTTGGTGATTTCTTCATTGGTGACGATAGCATCAAAAGTTGAACCGATGGTAGTTTTTAACTCGGGGATTTGAACTCCTTCAGAAGACGAGACTGGTTCACTTTCTGAAACAAAATCACCTTTGGGCACAGACTCCACTTCAGGTTTTGTGGGTATATCTTTGGTTTCGCTGCTTTCTGACAAATTTTCAGGGACAGACTCTGGTGCATGTTTTTCCTTAATCTCTTCAGCTTCGGTAGCTCTTTCTGTAGCATCAGGTGCAGCTTCTGCGTTATCATGATGCTCATTTTGTTTTTCACTCTGAGCTACTTCTCCTGTTCCCTCTGCTGCTTGGATTTGGTCAGATGTTTTGCTGTTTTCGCTATCAATCTCCCCTGCTGACAAGCCAAGGAGCAAATCTACGTCATAATTGTCAAACTTGTCAAATCCAGTGTCAAAACAGACAAAATCTGTTTCCTGAGAAGAGATAAAAAATAAAAAATTACAAAAAGACCTTTGGTAGTCACATTTGCATTATTTTCATATATATTTCCATACCTCTGCTGGAACTTCATGTTCTTTATCGGTATAAACGTGGTTTACTGCAAGAAGGTCTTTTGGGAAATAGCCAAAATGGCTTCCAACCTAATGACAAGAGAACATTTTCAGGATTTTAACTACAGAAATTAAATCTAGAGTTGAATAAATATATGTTGTAGTATACTTACACTTCCAGCCCATAAGTCAGGCCTTCTTCCTGACAGTTTGTAGTATACATAGATAGTTTCAGAGTTCTTGAAAGACAGGAACCGACAATCAGGTCCTGAGAAATCCTTCACAGCTTTTCCCCGACACAGCAGCACTGAAAAAGCACAACATAAAGTGTAAGAATGACTTTATCAAAGATTTTGTTCTTAATTAAAGAATTTTTTTCTGAGATGCATTCATTCATAGACGACGTGTACAAAGATTTATTTAGTGTGTTCTTGAATGCACGGTGGCTTACACAGTCGCCTCACAGCAAGAAGGTCCTAAGTTTGAATCCATTTTTATGCCGGATGCCCTTCCTGACACAACCCCTAAGAGGATTTGTGTCTCCGGCTGGAATTGAACCAGCGACCTTTTGCTTGCCAAGCAAACGTGTAAACCACTTGGTAATTCAAAACTGGCGATAAGTGCGAATGGTTGTCTGTCTCTGTGTTAGCCCTCTGATAGACCACATCCCTCCTCTCACCCCATGACAGCTGCAACAGGCTCCAGCCCAAATACCACCCTGAATTAGATATGCAGAAGAAACCGGATGGATGGGTTCTTGGATGAACTAGTTGTGAAATACTGGGCCGAAGCTGATGTTTATACTAAGCATTGTACCCTTGGCTGAAACCAGTAATTTTGATTTTGTTGTCATTTACTACCCCTTTTGTGTCAGAGAAACAAAGACATCTTTATCACAGACAATAACTGATAATCACTTCTGAATGTGCAAACCAGTCAACAAGGGTGATGAGAACATACAGCAGATATACTGAGGCGTCAGTAATTCTTTTACTTATCTGTCAGCTATTTTTTCTGTTATGTTGTTAGGCGTTTATTCCACACATCTCACTGGTGTTTTAACTACAACATACTTAACTGATTGTAAAGTTAAATAACAGACAGGTGTACTACCACTTTAACAACCCATTAGATTTTGTTTTTCTCCTTTCTAACTGGCTGAGTTTCAGCTCTGACTTTTGCTTTATGGGTTACAGTGTGAGATCTTTACTGTTTTATGAGTTAAAATTAGCTGCCCCTGATGATAAGTCAACAATAAAAATGCCTTCTTATCGCCTATAGAAGACTTCTGGGTTGTGGTTAACACTTTAATTAATACTGCAGTGTGTCCTTTAACTCTTGCACTGAACGTAAAGATTAACAGTAAGGAGACAGGGTAAAAATGCAAACTTTGCTAGCTAGAAGCGTTAAAGTAGCACATTAATTTGTGGTAAAGCCGCTCTTGCCCATAAGTTCAGATGACAGTGAACAGTCAAGCTAACGTGGCTGAACACTACAGACACCGTGGCTTTAAGTTCACCTACCACCTTTTGTCCGAACATTAGCAGGGCAAGCCGGCCGGTGGCTAATTAGCTGCTAACATTAGCTTCCACTATCCAGGAGCGAAGCAGGCCGAAGCTGACAGGCACCAGAGCCAGAACCAGTAAGCCTACCCAGCTAATGATTAATGTTAATGTTTTCACTGAGCATCACACAGGTAAACAGCATCAGAACAACTGCAAGAGGAGATCAAGGTCGCAAATATCGACCGGCAACAGGTCAGGAGATAAAGGCAGTTTATGGCTGTAGTATCGGGATGGGGCGAAGACGCATCCCCGAAGCCCCCCCTGAGGTAATAGTTGCAAAGCCAGCGGACTTACTGCTGCACTCCTCATCGGCGCATCTCTTAAAGTCGGAGAACCTTCTCTCCAGGGCTGCGGCTGACATAAAGTTAAATAAAAGTAATAAAAAGCCCTGTCGGTAAGCGTGTTTTGCTGCCATGCTGGCAGTTTCTGTTGACTGGATTGACTCCGCCGCTACTGCTGCTGCTGGAGCATGAGCACTGGGTAGCAGGAGCCGACACGTCAGCACATCAGATCCGGCTGGGTGTAGGCTCGGGATCGCTTTCACAGCATGCACGGCTGGATGTGGCTGCTTCAGGTGACTGTGGGGGAAAATCTGAAGCAGATGCAGCCATAAAGGAGACATCATTTAGTAGCGCATGTGCACATTCTTCCCCAGATTGAAAACCAGGGTTTCCTTATCATACATATTTGACTATTCGCCTAGGTGTTCTGTGCATGCCCACAGAGCCCTCTGCAAACTGATATAGTGGAAAGACACTATCCCCCCCCCCCCTCCAAAAAAAAAGTATAAGAATGAGCAATAAGCAAATGCTTTTTATTTATCTTTTGGTACCTAAATTACCATTTTATCAGGAGTTTGAAGATAAACTGCATATTCTGTGCATCAGTGACTTTTGCATGAGCTTAGCATCTGTGGTGTGACTGATGAGACTGATCCTGCATTGCAAAGCAAATCTACCATTGTGCTCTCTACAATATATATATATATAGTGTGTGTGTGTGTGTGTAAAAACTATGTACAGTATCTTGTGAAATGAATAAAATTCTTGCTCTGATCTTAATATCTTCACGTAATAGAAACAGTGGTGTTTCCAGGATCTTTTAAATGTGATGGCAGAGAGAGGGCCAAAAACAAAGAAGGGGGTCCCCGCAGGAAATCTCATATTTGAACAGAAATAAATACAGTGAGAAAATTGGTGTAGAAAACACTGGGCATGATTTTCAGGCTCATGTGCATGTTTTTATCATCGTTTATTTACCAGTAAGGGAAACTGTTAAGCATCTCTTTTGGAAGCATGTTCTGGTTTGAGGGAGCATTAATCTAGCATGTCTAGCATAATGGCAGGAGAAACCAGAGCTACTGCAGAAAACCTGTGCAAACACAGGGAGAAAATGTAAACTCCACATAAAAGAACCCTGTCAGGTTTTAAACCCAGGCAACAGTGCTAACCACCGATCCACTGTGCTGATAAAAAGTGGCACTACACAAGAGATATTTTACAAAATGGTGAAATAAATATTTACACCCCTTACTTAGGTAAAAGTTATAATCCTACTTTTATGGGCTGCCTCCATCACAGCCTATCCCTAGCATCCTCCTCTGTCACACCAGCCCTTTGCATGTCCTCCTTCACTACATCCATGAATCTTCGCTGTGGTCTTCCTTTGTTTCTTCTGCCTGGCAGCTCCATCTTCAATATCCTTTGTCCAATATATCTACTATCCCTCCTCTGCACAAGTCCAAACCATCTCAGCCTTGCCTCTAAAGTTGTCTCTAAAGGGTTCAACCTGAGCTGTCCCTCTGATGTACTCTTTTCTAATCCTGTCCATTCTGGTCACTCCCAATGAAAATCTTGGCATCTTCAGCTCTGCCACCTCCATCTGGGGCTCCTGTCTTTTTCTCAGTGCCACCGTCTCCAAACCATACATCACAGCAGGTCTCAACATCTTCCATCATCTTCCCTTTCACTCTCGCAGCTATCCTTCTGTGTGAAAGATAATAAGTAACTAAAGCTTTAAAATAAATGGTATGGAGTTTATTTCCTACCTAAATATTTTGGAGTAGTGGTAGAAAGTAGCATATAAAAATACTTAAAGTTCAAGTACATTAAAACTCTACTTGGGTTAGGGTTCCACTGCTGGTCCTGTCTTTGCTTTCATTCAATGGTACAGGGCACCGTAAGATTAACAGTATTATAGCATGGCAGCGAGAAGTGTGTAAAGTGTCACGCTTATATCATAAAGGAGAAATCAACCAGCACAAGGACACAGGCTGGACATGAAATTACAAATTACAAACAAGATAAAAAAATATATATTTTCCATCAAAATTGTTATATGTATGTCTGTATAAACACCTCGTGAATACCATAAACTAAGTATAAAGTTACATGTTTTATATAATGATGTATTTTATACACAGTCTGTGTTGAATAGAGCAGAAACACGTGATGAAAGTAAAGTGGAGAAGCTGAACAATGCTGCTGTGTGTCTAAGGTGTGTTAGCCTTGTTTTTTGTTTTTTTTTTTCCTTTTTTTCCTGAACGCAACACGTTAAAGACAACACAAAAGCGGAAAAATCTGTAAACGAGTCATTTTTAAGGTTTCTTCTCCTCTTTGCTCCGCCTTTTCCGGGGACAGCAACCAATGGCAGTGAAGCTACCTCCTCTACTTCCTTAGCTGCTGCACTGAAGGCATGGCAGTCGAAAACAACGCGTGGAAGTTACAATAATCAATAGCACAACAACCCGGTGCATTATATTAATTTGTAAGAGTGACAACAGGAATTCATGGTGATGCTGCTCGCTGGATCGGACGTTAGCTGTTAGTATCGGTGCGGTGGATAAACAAGTTCCTCCAGAAAAGTCTGAGCAAACTTTAAAGCTGGTAGGTAAGTCAGAAGAAGACAGACTGCTTCTTTTAAGTAAAAACGTTGCCCCCCTTTGATATCGTTAAACGTAAAGTTCATGTGTGCGTTAGCATTAAAAATACAGCTGCAAAGAATAACCTGAGCTGAACCATTGTCCCTCTTTTCTGTCTGTTTTTAAATGTAAAGCAAGCTGAGATGCCATGTAATGAAATTGCAATAAGTAAAAGTACCTAATATGCAGAATCTTATACATTATCTGATCATAGTCATCGATTTCTTGTTGTGTAGCCTGTATCCCTGCAGCTGGAGAAGATACTGTTGGGTAGCTTAGTAGATTTATATTTTAAAATCTGAAAAATAACAAGTACCTAAAGCTTTAAAATACATGGCATGGAGTAAAAAGTTACATATTTCCTACCTAAATGTTGTGAAGTAGTGGTAGAAAATAAAGCTGCTTTGCCACAATAGTGATTGTAGAAAAAGGCTACATTAAGGTTAATATAGTCATTGATTATGTGATTAGGTAATAGTTATAATCAATTGTAATATTAATGAGCTAACACTAATACAGAGTCTAAAAGGAAACATTTTTACGTTAATAAAACTGGACAAAAAAACTAAACAAATCCACCCAAAATAGTGAAAAGTACAAAACTGTAATAACTCTGGTATATCCCATGTGTAGATGTCCAAGTTTCATGTATTGTACATTACTATATCTGATGTGACTTATTTTATTATGAAAGCTTTTGCAGCACTCTTCCACTAATACACATCCTTGCACTATTGGCATGCACACCTGTATAAATGCAGTGCTGTGCAAATATTTTAGCCTCTACTAACTATTGAATAGTGTTCTTTTATCAGTTAACAGCACAGGAAGTTCAGTACACAGACACAGCTAAAGTCAGTGTTTTTTGTTTTTTTGTCTTTAAAACAGCAGCAGTGCTTCTAGGTTCCCTTTCCCAGAGTTTTTAAGTTACTTGGTAGGTTGTTCCAAACACTTCTTCAGCAGATTCGACTGCCTGACTTGATCTTGTGTCTTTGTGTAATCCCAGACTGACTTTTTTTTATGACTATACATATACTGTACAGTGCTCAACAAATGTATTAGACTACCACCCAATGTGAGGTTCATGCCACAGCTGCCCTAAATCAACAGTATTGGTAACTACTAAAAAATCTTTTTTTATGTTTCGGTAATGGTTAATCCATCAGTATGCACAAGCTCTTTAATTGAAAATATATTTTAATGCTAAAATATAATTATTGTTGTTATCCATGAATTTTCAAATTTACTGTTTTACAAAAAAGCTGAAAAATAATAAATCACATTATTGTTTTTTTGATTAAGATGCCAAGTTACAGTTATGTACTTGAATTTGTGAACAGAAAAATTAGTTTTAGTGGTTGAATGTTACACTTGATTAATTTCTGACTTCTCAGAGAAGTCCAGTGCGCCTTTGTACATTTTTGACAGATTTCTAAAATGTTTGTCTTTTCTTGCTTTTATGACAGGTGGTCTAATAAATTTGTTAAGCACTGTATGTTTGGATCATTGTCATGCTGCAGAATGAATTTGGAACCAATTGGATGCCTCCCTGTATGTGGATGAGAATCTACAGTGCCTAAAACTTCTGCATGATATGGTTTGGTTTAGGGTTGCGGGGGCAGCTGGAGCCTTTTTCTGCTCTCATGGTGGCACAGTGGTGCAGCGGTTAGCACTGTTGCCTCACAGCAAGAGGGTCCTTGTTTGAATCCACGAGCTGGTTGGGGCCTTTGTGTGGAGTTTGCATGTTCTCCCTGTGCCTGCGTGGGTTCTCTCTCAGTACTCAGATTTCCTCCCACAGCCCAACCACTACTTGTTTTTACATATATTAAATGTTTTTGTTTGATATTTTCTTTGTTTGAGAGCTGCAAGAAACCACACTGTTATTCTCCAAATATGAAAAATATTGTGTCAATAAAGGTTGCCATTTCCTGCTATCAGGATTTACAGTTTTTCTTCACAAATTATCCATTGCAGGTTTTCAGGGGCCCAATGAACAGTTTGGGAATCTCATGTTAACTGTTCCTACAAAAGGCTGCCTGTACACTAAATTACATTTAATGTTGCCAATTATTTTCCAGTGTAGTAGAGGCATGACTGAAGAAATCTACACTTTTCCTTCTCAGCATGAACATTTTTCTTCCTGCAGACGACTGTGCTGACGTATCCTGACTGAGTCTAACTTCTGTGCTGATTATGAATGACTTGGAAAGAGAGCTGGGGCCTCATGATGACTTAGAGGATGATGCTGACTCCTCAGAAGACAACTCTTCAAAAGGAGAGAAGAAATTAAAGTTCCCTTTGGTTAAACCCATGTGTAAAGGTGAGTTGTACACCATTTACATACATACATTGTTCTCTTATACAGCAGAGGATATATTAGAGGCCAATGTGAACTTATTGCTGATCGATCAATGTACAGTATACTGTTTGCTGCTGCTGCATAGTCATGAATTTTACATTACAGAAAAGATTTGTCAGAGGTAATAAAGAAACCATTTCTTCACTTTAACATGAAATACAAGTGTCTCACTTCTTTAATAAAACAAATTTACAAGTTGTCAAAAATGCTTCTGTCAGCCTCACAAATCCAGTGTTGTCTGAGCTTTGGAACTCATAATATCTTTTATCTTCAGAGGGGCCTCAACAGACTGGGTTTCACCGGACCACCAGCATCTGTCTGGAGCGCATCAGAGAAGCCATGCTGCACCACAGATGGGAGGAGGCAGCAGAATATATGGTGTCCTACCCCCAAATTTTAGAAGACACAACTCTTGCCAAAGCACAGCAGTTTAAGGAGGTAGGTTTTATAATTCCTTTGGTCATATATCCATTCATATGGACTTATAAGCCACATGATTACACATAGTTATACACCACAGCATGAATGAAATATTTGGTTTCCCTCCCAGGCTGTAAAAGAGGAATTGCTACCATAAAAGCCCTAAACTTAATTGTTTTACAGTCGTTTAGTCAAAATGTAGCAGTACAAGATTTAAAATTAATAAAGACTTGTTTAAACACTTAACCGGGATACTTAATTTAATCCCACCCTTGACATTAATGCTCTCTTTGTAATTTCAGCTTATTTGGAGAGTTGCCACTGAGATCCTTCACCATCATCCCAACTCAACAATGGAGGACTACAACATCATCTATGAACGAATGAAGCATTCAGGATTTAGACATTACCTGATGGTACTTCAACTAGTAAAAAATTGGCGGCAGTGTAGTTTTCATGTGAATCTACATATTTTTTTTATGAGGTGTTGTCTCTGTGGTGTTTCTAGATTTCTCTGGAACATTCCTTCCACCTACTGCTCCACGGTCAGATTGAAGATGCAAAGCGGCAGCTTGCTGGTGCTGAGAGCTGGAGGCACGGGAAGGAGACGGCAGCTCAGTTTCAGAGGATTAAACTGATCCAGGCCTACAGGAGCCTGCTGGATTATATCATCTGGTGTGACAAAAAGTCGACATACTCCAGCAGCAGTAAGGCGACACGCAGCATAACAGCCCAGAACATTCATTATTTAGGTATCAGTAACGCAGGCGTGTTAGAGGCTCGTGTGAAGTCACACCGCCACCTACAGGTCAGACCTGGGAACTCCGTGTGTTACAGAGCAACTGAAGTTCATCATGTTGGGAAAAGTGTGTTTGTGTGTGAAAACACCTCTATGTGGGCTCATGTCTGATGTTTGGCTGTTTCTTTTCAGATTATTATGACTCCAATCCCAATCAAACCATGCAGAACTACTTCAGACAAGCCTCAGTGAATCTTGAGGAGATTTTGAAAAATCCAGGCATCTGGGATCCCTTCATCCTGAGTTATGTTGAGGTAAACACTCATTCCTTCCATCCATCCATTCATTTTTTTCCCCCACTTATGCAATTCAGGATTGCAGGGGTGTTGAAGCCTATCCCAGCTGTCATAGGGTGAAAGGTGGGCTACACCCTGGACAGGTCGCCAGTCTATGACAGACTAACACAGAGAGACGGACAACCATTCACTCACATTCACACCTACGGCTAATTTAAAATTAATATTGAGCAGAATTGAGTTCAGTTTATTGGTGCGGCCCTCCACAACAGTCCCAGTTTCTCATGTGGCCCTTTGGGAAAATTAATTGCCCACCCCTGGTATATTTTGACATTACCAGTGTTTGTTTCATGCACCTGCAGGAAGAAATAACCGCTTTCTAGTTGTCAGATGTAGCCCTGTTTATAGGCTTGTTGTTGTTTAGCGTAAGGAAAATATCAGTACTGATTACATAGCTGTTGTTTTATTTTTGGCAGATGCTGGAGTTCTATGAGGATCACATGGAGGCTCTGAAAGTCCTGAATAACTATGCATATGACAGCAACTTCCCACCCAATCCCAATGCGCATGTCTACCTATACCAGTACTTAAAGCAACACAGTGCTTCAGAGAAAAGACTGATGAAAGTTTTGAAGGTAAAGCTGCATGTTAAGTGCACTGTATCAATTCAGTATTGACTCAGTGCTTTAAAGATGTCTCACAAATGACATTTTAAGTAGAATTTAGGTGTTTAAATGGTATTAATGATTTTTATTTTTTAGTTTGTGTATTTGGAGGTTGAAAGAGAGAAAACTGGAATGATCCCTGTTAAACTTTGCACCGAATATGGTTTTAAATTGACTGTTATTAGATTTAAAACAAAGCACACAAACAAGAAAAGACACACTGTATTCACCGACTCTTACAAGCTTAAAACTTCACTTCTTTATGCTGTAGGTCCTCCATGCATTGGTTCCCAGCCATGAGTTGATGCTGGAGTACAGCTCTCTCCTGCTTCAGTCAGGTAAAAGAGGATTAAATATGGATTTAAAAATCTTACCATTTGCCAAATAAAGTTCAGTCTTGCTGCAAAATTGATGATACGCAGAACTAAAATCCATCAAAAATAAATGTATATGAAGGTTATTTACAGCCACTATCTCTGTTTTGATAGTGCTAACAGGCAACATTAAGGTGGTTTTTATGTAAAAAAAATTTTTTTTTCCTAAGGATTTTTGAAAAGATGACTTCATTTGATTTCTCCAAGGTTAGAGCCATGTCTCCAAATCATGCTTACTCTGCTGTAATATCTTTTATAAATGTTCCTCTTCAAGAGAAACAAAGTGACACCCAGAAAGCTTTAGGAGTTGTTCTGGAAATGCTGGACTTTGCCTGCTGGAGGAGCAACCTGGATGTGTGGATGTGTTTAAAGGCAGTGATTCAAAAACTGCAGAAACAGTATGTATTAAAAAAAAAAAAAAGTAATATTTTTAATTCAACCTGAAACAGACCATAGTTTTATTATTGTCACTTACTGTTATATGTCTTTATAAAAACAAAACAAAACAAAACAGGGTAGACTGTGAGAACATTGTCTGTGAAAAGATGGCTGAAAGAAAAGACTGGTGGCCTGCACTGCACTTCACAAGCTTCCACGCCAGGAAAGACTCAGAGGAGAACCCCAAGCTTTTGGAAGTGAAAGCTTCGCTGACAAAAATCCTTTGTCCAGGTAGGTTTGTGTTCATTTTTTTTTTTTTTTTTTTTTTTTTTTATAACTTTTTTCCAAAAATTTTTTTTTTTAAAAAAATTAAAAAAAAAACAAACTC
>VUQS01025145.1:3650-24164 GCA_015108495.1 Heterochromis multidens | reverse complement strand
GGATTTATTGCACATATTATCTCTTTCTTTGTGTGTGTGTGTGTGTGTGTGTGTGTGTGTGTGTGTGTATATATATATATATATATATATATATATATATATATATATATATAAAAACACTACCTTACTACTAACATTACAGAAATTAAGTTAAAGTTGAAGATTAATTTTATTACATCAAAGCAGAACACACTGTTTAATGATGCTGTCACTTTGGTTTGAAAGCAGCTGTTATTTATTCTCACACGAATGAGCAGGGTTGTGGTGCTCTGGTTGGTTTTCTGTGGATTTAGTTTCACACTGTCCGAGTAGCTTACAAGAATTTGCAAACAAAATGCACATGGTACCTCCAGCAGTGTATTTATTGCTTCCTATAAACTGTCAACCTCCAAGTTTTTTCCATTTTATGACTAGGTAAACATCACAAATTTGTTTGCACACTTCTTCTCTGTTGTGCATACCAATGAAGAACACAAGACAAAATAGTTCAATGTCAGCATCAGTCAATACTCTTGTGTTTTGCTGTCTAGGAAACAAATTGACCATGGCTAAACAACAACTGCCCAATCATGGCTTATCAACCAGAACTACTCAGACATCACCATAAACTCTGGATCAAAGTGGTGTTTGTGCTCCTTATCCACTGAGTTTGGTATCATTTTTTCATTTATTCCAAGCAGAACCAGAACTACATGTTTCTCAGCAGCAAATGACCAAATTATCGGATAATAATCCAAATGTGATGGAACAAGTGAGCAGACAAGATCAGTTAGAACAGAGGTGGGAACATTTCCTTGAGACAGCAATGTCCTTTGCCATCTAGGGGACAAAATAATCGAATTATCTAAGTTAAAACCCAGTAATTTAATTTTGCAAACCTCCTCAATTGAGATCCCATCTATAAATAGGTTCAGATTAGTCAGCACATTCCTACTACTCAATATGATGCATTTAGTTTTGGCAATGTTCAATACCAGATTATTCATTTTGACCCATTTGGTAATATTATGCAACTCAATATTAAAAACACTCACTGTGATCTGCCAGAAAGATAGCTTTTCATCAAACTAAGAGTTAAGTCTGAAAAACCACAACATCTGAGTTTAGCAATTTAAATCCACTGGCCAATTACATCAAAATCAGCAATAGTAAGTGAACAACTTCCAAAACTGAAGGTTTCAGATTGCATACGACCTGGTCTCCTGGCAGAAAGTTGTGTTGTTCTCTACAAACTAAGCAAACTGTTGCTCGTTTGGCAATTGCCATCTTGGTTTTTTGAAACTGGATGTGAGACACAAGAGCTGTATCTGACTGAGAAAGTGAGGGACAACGGACACTCATACAGAAGTGACTTTTCAGTCAAATGGCAGTCTATCCTAAAGCATACCCTGCTTTTTGATTCTAAGGAGGACCATAATTTGCAAAAAGAAAAAAAAAATGTAATTAAGCTGACAGCTGACACTATAAACTCATCTGAAATAAGTTCATAGTGTCAGAGCAAGGGAACCAAAGGGTCATTTTCCCATAGACTTCTATACATTTAAGCTTCTTTTTGCAATCATCCCCTGTAAGCCATTAGAAAGAATGCTAGGGTACTTCTACACTGCCTTCACTTTTTAGATCCAGAAGCTACTTCCATCTTTTATATATGCTCTATGATCTTTATACTTCCCCACTTTCTAAAGCCTATATGTTTTACTGATCCCCAGATCTGGACTGAAACATTCATTGTGCAGTTTTAACCCCCTGTGTTGAAGTCTCTTCTGGATGTGATGTTTTACATCAGAGTTCAAGCTAATATTTTAAGTCTTCCCTGCTCTTCATTAGATTTGGGGAATTTTACACTGAGGTAGCATTAAGTTTGCCACACTCATTATTTAGTCTTCACCCTAAAAGTCTGTCTTTATCAAAATGTAGAGGAGGAAGGTTATCTGCATGGTTAACTGCAATTCAATGAGTGGTGGGAAGCCTTCTAATTAACTGCTGTAACTGTTGTTTGTTGTGATAAAATAAGACTTTATTACCATGACAACACTTCAGCTGGAGCTTTCCTCTTAAAAAAAAGGTAGCATCCCTACAGACACTTAGACAACAATTAATTTTACTTTTTTATATCACTAGGTATGACATCTGAGACAAAAACATATACACAAAGACAGAAATGTGATTTCATATTAGCAAAAACCAATGTTACTGAGCATATTACCACAATAATATTCTATTTTCTCCAGTAAAATAAACAGTGTCTAATTAATATCTTTATTTGGGTAGTCTAGTGTAATGACTCAAAGGTAATTTAAATTTGTGATGACTAGTGTTGGGGTTGTTACTCAAAAGTAATGTATTACATATTACTTGTTACTTTTCCTAAAAGTAATGCAGTTTGTTACCTAATTACTTTCCGGAGAAAGTAATTCATCACACTGCTCGTTCAATTACTTTCCTGTTACTTTGTGGAAATTACCTGAAACTCATTGTCACAAAATTATCAGTTAACAATATAAACCTGAGGCTACAGTTCCGCACACCAACACATAACCCTACACATACAAGGACACACATACGATTTTCCTTTAGGCTTTGATGTATGAAAACAAAATGACAACACAAAGCACAGATGAAAACCAGCCCAAAGAGACTTTAAAGCAATCCACAGTGATTCTATTCTAGAAACCTGTACAGGCAGAAATGCAGTTTGTATTTTACCATCATGCTCTTCTCCTTTTGTACAATAAAAATAAAAGTAATGTCCATATTTCCACCCCTCCAAACCTGTAGATCGCAAACTGAAATCAGCTGATTATAGCGCAAGTGTGCAGCAAGAAAAAAACATGTTTGTTAGATGTTTTTTTTCTTTCTATACTCCCTGCATGCAGATAACTGAAGAACCTTTATAACGCAAGTAACAACATAATTGTAATTGTAATGTAACTACTGAATTTAGTACAGTAATGCGTTATATTACTGCGTTACTGAAGAATGTAATGTGATTACAGTAACGCGTTACACCTAACACTGGTAATGACAGGATGATCACAGTTTGCATCCAACGATTATCTCTTAAATACTGCTTGTATTTCATGGCTTCCCAGTAGGGTTTGAGTCAATTTTGACCCGGGCCAAACAAAAAAAAAAAAAGAAAATTTGGACCTGGGCCAGAAATTCTCTCATAATAAGTGTCTATACCAAATTTTGAATGACAGATCTATTTAGGATGTATAAATAGCCTATTTGACATTAATCAATGGATGATTAATCCTTAATTAATGTTTTAGAGAGCCGGGAGAGTGTATTTTTTAGGTTTTCCAACACTTGTTTTTGGGACTATCATGTACTTTCACACAATATCCATAGCCTTAATTTTTTAAATATATTTTATTGGAAGTGAAAATGGCAAGAACATTTGGAACTATTTGGATTCATTATATAACCACGAGTAAGCATTACAACTATTAAACATTGTCCTCACAGCTATATCATAAAAAAGCTTTGTAACTACCGTCTATAATTATCAGTGTTAATTTAACGTTAATTAATACTTGGAGCACAAAACATAGAAACGATGCTTATTGCAAATTAGTCTGTGCATTCAGAGCAGTGGTAGGAAACATTGCATGTGTGGGACTCACACTTGTTTCCTACAATCACTGAAATGGCAGTTCAGGTGCCTTTATAATCTTTTCACCCCCTCCCAACTCCTCTTATCATCTCAGTTAGCTCTCAGTTTAATACCAGTTAGCTCAGAATAAATGGATTCCAATTTGTTTAGTTTTAGATTATTTTATTGCATTGCAAGTGCAAACATAATGTAATGTACTCACATTTATATAATGCTTTTCTAGTCTTACTAAGAACTCAAGATGAGATGATAACTCCTATGCTGTTTTACTGTTTCACTGTTTCAGGATTTCCCCATGATCCTTCAGAGACCATCAGGTGCCTGTCTCTGCAGTAACCTGGGCACATGTGGTGGGAAAACACACAATTCTTATGACAGTGTCAAGGTCCCCCTTGAACTTTCACCACTGTCCCATTAAAAAAAAATGCACATAGACATGGTGTGTGCAGTGTCACAGTTTCAAGATTCCTTAAAACCACCATTTCCGTTGATTTGACCCACACTGGTGGATCTGAAATCTAAACAGATATGAGTCAAATCTGACACAGAACAACCTCAGACTACAAAACTTTTTAGCACCTGTACAATACTATATAATTTTAAAATGTTTTCATTTTTCTGCATTTTGGGTCACTTTAGGAAAAGTCACCAAATTTCAGGATTTAAAAAAATGACAGGTCAAATTTGGTCCGAACAGTACATAAGGGTTAACACACCTTGTTCTCGTTCAGTTTTGTTGTTTGGGACTGAATGAACCCTTTGCTGTTTGTTGATTTTGAAAAAAAGATGGAAAGAAACATTGTGTCCCCATGTCAGCATGAATTGGTGAACAGGTAAATAGGAATGTTAAAATTGTCTGGAGCAGCAGATTTGTGACTTCAAAACTCAATTCCTACTCTGCACTGAAACCCAAATGGTGCTTGAAAAGTACATCCTCAAATTACCTCTGAGTTCTCTTGTTAAAGTTGTAGCTGCTCAGTTTATAAACAACAAGAGGTGAGAGGTAGGGTACACCCAGGACAGGTCATCTGTGTATCACGAAGTTAAAACAGAGAGATAACAACTATGCATGCTCACATCCACCCCTAAGTCCAATTTAGAATCATGCATCTCTTTGGGCTGTTAGAGGAAACCAGGCCACCAGTAGAAAACCACCATGCAGGCATGGGGACAGCGTGCAAGCTCCAAATAGGAAGACCCCAGTCAACCAGCAGCTTTGAACCCAAAACCAGCTAACTATGAGGTTATGTCAGACTTTAAATTCCCATTAAAAACATTAATAAAGCTTCACTCTCAAAGACAAAGAATGATGAAAAAGAGAAAGAAAGAAAGAAAGAGAGAGAAAAATGGAAGAACGTGTTAGGAAACTCTGGAGAGAGAACCCAAATGCAAGCTAAGGCTTGCAGTTAAAAATTTTAAGTCAATGATGTTTTAAACCACTTGCCAAACTCTACTTTTACGCTACAGCTGGGGATTGGCAAGCCGTCATATTATTATGATAACATCTGCTAATATGTTATGGAGTACAGTTGGCTAAATCCATCTCAGAGCCACAGCAGCAGCACAAGTCAGCTAATGAGGTCAGTCCTCACACACACACACACACACAGAAAAATCTACTGGAACTCATTTTGGTCATCTTGAATCACACAGACATATGATATTAGGGTTTACCCTCCAGCCAAATTCCACTTTAACCCCTGCTTGATACCACTAACTAAATCCACCAGCCACGTGGGGCCTTTCTGTGTGAAGTCTGCAACTCTTCCTGTCCCTGTGTTGATTCTCTCCTGGTACTTCCCACAAGGCGATGACTTGTCCAGGATCCTGCCTCTCGCCTCCTGACAGCTGGGACAGGCTCCAGCCCCCTGCTACCCTGAATTAAGCAAGAGGTTAAGAAAATAGATGGATACCACTCACAATCTATAACTCTAATCATTTAATAAATCTGTTCAGTGTAATTTTCAGAAACTGGTCAATTATACAAACAAAGAGTTCATTTTTTAACAAAGTCACTAAGGTTTCTTTAGATACAGGCGCAAAAACAACTTGTTTGAGCATTACATAAAAATCATGGTTTGCATTAAGGTTTGGGCATGTTTAAAAATTATACTGAGCTATAATCACCCCCTTACAGTTAAAGTAATTGAAATTGAAAAAGAAACTTGAGTTTCATAAAAACCAGTCCAGCTTCTTGGACATTCTCCTATCATTGGTATTTTAGAATGATTTTAATTATTTTGTTTTGTTTTGTTTGTGTAGCACAATTTATAAAAGGAATGACTGAGCTAGTATGTTTTCCTTAAATGTTGATTTTTTTGGGCTTAATAACAAAATCAATATCTTATATTTGTTAATAATCAGAAGCTCAATTATTTTTCCAAGTAAGGATGAGTATTACCTCTGAACAAAAACATTACGCAAAACAAAGTGGTTTTAATTTTCTGCTGTCACGTATATTGATTGTAGGTGCATGAGTTATTTGCATGAGTTTGAGTCTGACTATAATATTGTGCAAATGTACATTGATACATTTTAACTTGCAGCATATGTGTACACACAACTTGTCTAAATTGAGGATTAACAGAACATCTGTTTTGAAACACTTATTAAAAAAAATATAATCTAACAGCACTATTGATAATTGTAAAAGCTCCACTGAAAGTATACATTGCAGTTCTGTTGTCTTATTAAAACCATGATCTCTGATTCCTTCAATAACAGGCAACACAAATAAAACTGAATATTAACAATCCCTCCCTCCTACCTGAAAAATATAAATTGTTGATGTCCAGTATTTACTAGACAGCAGAGGCATCAATCGAAGAAAATGTTACACGAGGTTTACAGCATCTAACAGGTCCAATCCCTCTGCAAAACCCCACCACTGTCAGTTTCACTTTACTTCAACTCACACAATAAAAGGCCAATTACAGTCATAGGAGAAAACAAACAGAGGAGGAATCCACATGAGAAACGACTAGACCCACGAGAGTTTTTTTTTAATTTATTTATTTATTTATTTTAACAACCAGCCCCCGAGTGTTTCACTGAAGGGTAAATTTAATGTTTCTGCTCTTTTTACTCGACATTTCTCATGGAGACACTCAAGTTAAAATGACAACGGACAGCTTCATTTAGGTACAAGGGCAGTTTGCAGCTGCCTTTACATTTAGCTGGGTTTGCTAATTTGTAGGTATGTGTGTGTGTGTTTGTGCACTAAATCTTGGGAATTTTGATGTGTGCGAACTTTTCATATATACAGTCTGTGTGTATACCTTCGTCTAAAATTGATCATGTGTGATTGAGCTGCAGTGATGCCGATGACTGAATGAAGAGAGGTTGAGGAAGGTCGACAGAAAAAAAAACTGGATTTGGCGAAATGCTTTTTGCTTTGAACCCACTCACTGCTGTGGGAGAAAAAAGTGTGGCGTTCTCTGCCATGTATCTTTGCCTTCAGGCTGAACTGCCTAATTCACCGTAAGGGTTTTACACGAGCACACTCCACACTTACATATTGGCCTCTATCCGCTCTCCCCCTCGTGTACACATGTTAATTTCAAGAATTTCACAGATCCAGAGATTACGAAGAGGTGAGATGTAGGCGTTCAGTATCTTTCATAAAAAAATGTTAATACATTATTACAGGCCAGATCTGTGGATTTTCTTGATTGGATCACCTTGCCACCTTTTCCTTTCCTCTATGTTGTTTGGCAGTTTCAGTATATCCTTGTTTACAGCCAGTCCTCAGATAGTGTTTTTTCTTTTTCTTTTTTTTTTTACACTTGCATAAAAGCCGGAATTTAAAAAGAGAGAGGGATCAAATAGCAGACAGCTCCAATGTCTGTATGAATAAATGAAGGCTGGCAATGAGGGGGAAAAAAGAAGCGAAAAAGTCCCCATGATATATTCATGAACTGTGCTTAATTCATCATTTCAGAATTCTATATTGTTTAATGTCAGTACAACATTGTCACACCATGTTTGTCACACTGTTGTTTTTTTCACATTTTTTAAATTTGAACTTACTTGTATTATGTTGATAAGCTGTGGGTGATGAAAAGTAACACTTCCTGTAGATGTTCACAGTAGATTGCTTCTAGGGAAGGAAGGGGATCATATTATTATGTTTGCAGTAGTGGCAAGCAACAAAAATAGCAAATGTGCACAATAAAGAATAAAGCATTAAAAAGGAAAGAGAGGCTAAGTTCAACCTCATGTACAGTATAGTAGGGCTAAGATATATTTGTCAAATAGAAGTATCTGAAAACTAAACAAATATAAATGCCTCATGTCAACTTTATTCAGTATAATTAAGTGTTAATAGATATAATGCAATAGTGTCAGTGCACCATATTTTTAACTTTCACACAACCATTTGAGTCTTCACACAAGCATTCTGATTATCCTGTGACATGTATAGATCATTAACTTGGGAATATGTCCCATCTGTTCCTTTCCTCCCACATGCCGTGAACATGGCATGAAATACAAAATTAAACTTCAATATGTCTTTTAACTCTTTGTTAATATAGCTTCTATTATTCCTGCTTTATTTATTTATTTAAAGGCAAGATAACAACAACAACCAAAAAATATTAATTAAATATGGTATACGACATATATACAACAAATTTATCAGGCCATCACCCAATGTAAGATTGATGCCACAGCTGCCCTAAATTAGTATTGGTAATTACCAAAATCACTTTTTATGTTTCTTAATGGTTAACTCAGCAGTATGAGTGAGCTCTTTAATCAAAATGATATATTTAGTGCTACAATATAATTATTGTTGTCATCCATGAATTTTCAAATTCACTGTTTTATAAAAAAGCAGAACAAATAGTAAAGCATATTATTATTTTTTGATTAAGATGCCAAATTACAGTCATTTACTTGCAGTAGAAAAATTTGTTTGGTTGAATGTTGTGCTTGATTCATTTCTGACTTCTGAGAGAAGTCCAGTGTGCCAACTCAAGTTTTTGGTAGATTTCTAAAATATTTGTGTTTTCTTGTTTTTTATGACAGGAGGTCTAATAAATTTGTGAAGCGCTTTATAATTATATATTCAGGAAAAGTTATGTAATTTGTGGAGTTAAAATGAATGGTAACTAGATGTTATACACAGGTCTACAGCTCAGTATGCATTCTCTAGATTTGAAATTCCTCCTGCAGAAAACAACCCCATGTGTCCTTTGTGCAAGCTGTCAGTGTTATAGTTAAAGTTATGTGAACAGCCAGATATATGAAATGTTCATTTATTCCACAGTAAATTGTGGAAGAAAAAAAAAGTGTGCTTAATGCAGAAAATAGTCTGCTCATTAAAACTTAATAAAAAATAAACTTTAATATCACAAGTTTTCACTTGTCATTTTCATTCAGTCTTGATTCCTAAACAAGTTCTTCACTTCACAACTTATTAAAAGCCACATATAGCTATAAATAAAAATACAAACATAAAATGTAAACTTTAATTTCACAGGTTTCCACTTGTCATTTTCAATCAAGTTGTTTTATACCAATAGGTTTCTCCGATCCCACCTTGTGAACACCCTCAATTAGGTATAAATAGTTAATGAATCACCCTTTATAAATATAAAACTACATCCTGCATGAGGCGAAAATGGCAAAAAGCACACGACAGAAAAATTACATGGTGTGAAAATGAAGCGTTTATGTAAATAATTTAATGTAAAATGTGCACTGATGTTGTCATCCTCAGGACATAGTTTCTGTGTCTAATCCTAACCAAACAGCAAGTGAAAGTGAAGCCTAAAAATGGTTCCAGATAAGATTTCCCATCTCCTGGTCTAATGTATATGACTCTCCACCATTCTCATAACATTTTTTCCCCTTTCCATGGGAACACTCCTTAATGTTATCCTAGGAATGTTTGCATGGATTCTTTCAGATAGCATGGACAAATTATGCTTATGATTGCTTAGTAGGAGAATCTCTTGGAAATTTCAGTATATACATATAAAGGGTGGGTTAAAGTAGAAAAAAAGCTTGTCTGTAATAATGGCCTGTCACGAAGACAAGCTGAACCTACATCTGAAGTAAATACATCTTGAACACTATTTGAGAAGTTACACACTTGGCAGGTATTCCAGGACAGCCTGGACTTACTTTTCCTGCACCTCTGGAGGCCTTGTCATCTCCGCCTTTCTACTTAGCAGTGAAGGTGATGACTTGGTGATGATGGTTTTTATCAGCCCTGCTGATGTTTCCTCACCCCCGAGGACATTTTCCCACCAATGTGAACACCCTGTATGTAACCCGGGTGACCTGCTGAGGTGCGATCACCTACAGGGGACAAGTCTGACAGGTCTTATTTCTTTTTTTGGATGGCAGTGTGTACTTTGTGCCCAGCTATGTTGCAATAAGATGAGTTTTCTTTATCCACATCAGATAGAAATAGCCCTAGAAATAGATTATCTTTTATCCCGTGTAAATGGAGGCTCAGTGTCTCTGACTTACTCTCTCTCCTGATATTCAGTTTTTCTCTTCTTACATTATGCACCTGCGGTTTGTGCAGATGAGTTGGACTTCTTTTAGAGTTCTGTTTGCAGGTTTTAGGAGCATAAATACCACTGTACTATAAAACTGCAAGGTACTGTAGGGATGCATTGGCCTGAGTATGATGTTTTCAGGCACAAGTGTCTGGCACAAGTCCTAATCATACAATCTAAGAACTTCTACTATGAACAATGGATTTTTGGGGTTTTGCCTCAAGGTAAATCTTTAACCATAGCTTGTAATAATGTAGGACAAATTTTTAAAACTTGGATTTTAAAAGTCATTATAGCTCAAACATTGCACGAATTGCTCTGACAATAACAAAGTTGACTCAAATAGGAATAAGAATACTAAATATTATTATTAATTATTATTAATTAACTACATAATAATACGTACTGTAGAACATTGTGTTTTAATTCCTAAAGTTAATGCATCATAGGGAACCAGTTAATACACTTTATTTGCCAAACAGTAAACATTTCTTTTTGCTATTTTCTGATGATAACCCAATATCATACACATTTAAAAGCAGATATGAAGGTAAATCGCAACTATTTGGTAATTTTGTCGCCCTGAAAAAGGAGCCAGCTGCAATTACTCTGACAGCAACAGCAGAAAGGTAAAGCATGAAGCATTGAAAAAGATGCTAATGTGTCCATAGCATGGTCTAATGTGAGATGCATCCATTCTTTTTTCTTTTATCACTTTTGTTGATGCTCAAAACCTGGTCTTGGTAGTACCAACACTTTAGGAGTTAGTTTGCCCACCCTTTAATCTACTAGTACACAGGTAAATAAGTGTACAAGTGTAAGTGCACTTACATTTATAACTACACTTACACTTGTTTGATTGGCTGGAGTTAGGTTCATTTTTTTTTTTTTTTTTTTGTGGTTCTTAGAATCTGCAGAGACCTCTGTACTGGAATCCCTGCTGATTTTGTTTTGAAAAGCATGCATATCATGGTGCTCAGTGCAAGACCTTTCTTGTAGATGATTTATGCCGAGAATTCTTCCAGATTTTAAATAGTTTCATTGCAGAGTTTTAAGCTTTGAAGGGTTCTGATAAATTTAAACATATACGCTTTAAGTTTTAGACAACAGGAAGTTAAATGAGTTCTTTCTGTCTCAATTTCTGTGTCTGCTACATTCATGTCCCTATCTCTCTCCTGTTTTCCCTCTCTCTCTTCCTCTCTGTCAGTGTTAAAGCCGTCTGACTCAGCCTCTAAAGCCTTTTGAAGGGAGGGATTTTTTTTTTTTAACGTGGGGTAGATAAGCTGTCAGAAACGTTGAGTAATGAAAAGGTGTGATAACTGCAGCCTCGCCCTTCCTCCTCATCAAGCTGCAATGGCAGCAATTTGTTTTTGGCACAGGCAGCTCAGACGGGCACCTCGGCCACATCAAACTGCAGCAGAAACGACTTTCATGGCACTTTAAAAGATGAGGCACATCTCACCCTATTTTTCATTTAGACTGTCATGTAAAAAGCTTATGTCATGTAAAACGCACTTTAGCTGTCTTCCTTGGGTACACAGGTAACCCCCACCCCCAATCCCCGAGTCCTTTTCACAGTGTTTTCTCAGACCGCTTTACATAGCTAATGCTGTCAGGAAATATTTGCACACATCGTGGAAGTGGATTTTACATCAGTGTAAACATTTTGCTAACACTGTGTCAACATTTTCAATATGCCTTTGTTTTAATGTAGACTTTGGAAAATATCTTGGTATAGGCTGACATAACTTTTTATGAGCCTGTTTCACGTTCATGTGTAATAACATGATCTGACTGCATGAGATAGACTGACAGTCAGTCAGTCTGTTTCTGTCAGTCTCTGTTCTGCTGATATGATTTCAGCCTTCTCTTTGATCTGCTCTTTATCTTACTGACATTCTCGTGATACCTACATTTGCTCCAACTTAGTGGACCAGAGAGCATATTGCCTCAAGCTATCTTTATGTGTGTATGTGTGTACCACCTTCTTCTCCTTTCAGTCCCCTCATGTGCTCTTAAACATCCCATCAGCTAGCCAGTTATTGAAATGATGCCAGGACTCATCAAAAGCCAAATGTATAAAATGTTCATTAGTTCCACAGTGAATGGTCAAAGAAGGAAAAGTTTAGAAGGAAAGTCTGCCTAATATAGAAAAAAAAAACACTTTGAAAACTCTTTGAAATGTAAACTTCAATCACATAGGTTTTCACTTGTCATTTTCAATCAAGCTGTAAATGCACAAACACGTCCCTCACATCCCACCTTGTTAACACCTACAATTAGTCATAAATAGTAAATGAAATACTCTTCATTAATACCAAACTACATGTTTCTCACTCTGCATGAGGTGAAAATAGCAAAAAGCACAATACTGAAAAATGAATTGGTGTGAAAATGAAGAACTTGCTTAGAGGTCAGGATGTTTTGTTTCGGATATTAGCAGTAAAAAGATGGTGTGTCATGGCAGCAATTAAGGTTCTGCAGCTCCAAGAATAAAACCATTTTAGAAAGGAAGGATAAAACTAAGAGGGTATCACAGTTCAGTGAATCTACTTTAAGTATTTCTATTTTGGGGCATATTTGGCAGATTTGTCCCGTGTGAGCTGGTATTGAAATGGTCAACAGATGTCTGTGCTGTATTGCAGCAAAGATGGCAAACCCTGTAAACTTTAGCCCTGTTGCTTCACACCTTAAGATTGTTGCACTTAATTGGAGTGCAAAACTTAAACTATAATGAGAGTTTGTAAAAGATGCTGCGAATCTCCAGAGAAAACTGGAACCAACAACTGATAATTAAAGGAAAAAGTATGTGGTACTGCACTTTAATGCAGCTTGGGCATGTGCTGGAGGCAGATTTGGTCAAAATCAATACAACAGAGGTTCAAAATATCTTGACCTTTTGGTCCTAGTATGGCTGACGATAAAAACTGATGGAGTGGCCCTTTAAGCTTGAATTCTTCAATTACAATTATTATTTTAGGTCTCTGTAAGTCTACAGGGAACATAGAAATGTCTGTAAAGGTCATTGCAGGAATTCATTTTATTCACTTTGCTTCTGGTGTATTAATTTGTCAGTGCCAAAATTCTATACAGACTGGCCAATCTTTGAGAAAATACACAGACAATGAATCATTTTTAAGAAAAATTTTATGAATCTGATAACTTAGATAGAGGCCAGCGTATCTTCCTTGCTCTGATTTGTTAAGATTTGTTAAGCATTTACAGTTTAAAGTAAGAGAATAAATGCAGTGCCAGCTCAGAGGTGCAGTGGTTTCAGCACAGTGGTGCAGTGGTTAGCAACATCACCTCACAGCAAGAGCATCCTCGCTTCAAAT
This sequence comes from Heterochromis multidens, assembly GCA_015108495.1. Lineage (NCBI taxonomy): Eukaryota > Metazoa > Chordata > Actinopteri > Cichliformes > Cichlidae > Heterochromis > Heterochromis multidens. The sequence goes on along the minus strand of VUQS01025145.1, from coordinate 10,695 downwards.
CCACCAGCCTCTGGCTGGGGCCTTCCTGTGTGGAATTTGTATATTTTCTCTGTGCCTGCATGTGTTCTCTCTGGTACTCTTATAGTCCAAAGAAATGCATGTTGGTGATACTACATTGGACGTAGGTGTGAATAGTTGCCCTGTGATGAACTGGTGACCTGTCCAGGGTGCAATGATAGCTCCAATCCCCTCTGCAATCCTGAATTGGATAAGCAGTTAAGAAAAAGGATGGATGGGTGAAATAAATGCAGGAATAATGAAGCTGTGGAGTTTGGACACCAACTTCCACTGTAGTGGTCAGCTAGCTGATCAGTGAAGCAGGTGGTCCGGCTGTCTGCCAGAGCACTTCCTCTAACTTGGACTCTTAAACACTTTGAACACCTACTGTATAAAAGTTTGATATATTAGCTTGCTTTTGAAAAAGGGATCAGAGAGAAGATGTCGGATGCAAGCAGTTTCAGCTTTGCTCTTTCCAAAAGACAATTGGAACTGATGGTTCTTCATACGCCAGCTACAATGGGTGCAAACAGAGTCTGACTCGGTTAATTGGGGATGATGCATTACAAGGGACATCACAACTGACATGGAGAGCAGGGTAAACTGTAACAGGACTTCACAGTTAGTACAGACAGGACATAAGGAGTGTCAGTAAACTAATAATAAAGCCTGTCAAAGTCAAACAGCTGCCTCACTGAAGCAGGCAGCTCTGGCAGAGCTGGTGACAGGCAAGGTGAGTGAGTGTCCCTTGAGGAAAACAGGCCATAGTGAGATTTTGAATGCATATTTAGAATATTTACCTTGACAAAAGCTTATAGAAAAATGACTCAATTTGTTATGGTTACCACCTGTCCCCTAACCTACTTACAATTTAGAATAATTACTGACTGTTAACTAATTTTCCCATCAGGATTAATAGTGTGTGACCCATCCAGCCATCCATCTTCTTCCGCTTATCCAGTTCAGTGTGTGACCCATATTTGTCATGACCATGTGATCTGCACTTTTCCAAGATATGTGTGGTCAGTTTCTATTTCTTTACATATACAATGAAACTACTCAATAATTCAGATGGGAAAAGGGAGAAAAGTCTGAAGAAATTACATAATTAAGTGTAATTTTGGAAAACACTGGTTTAAACTCTGGTCCATATGTTGTAGTATTAAGATGCCCATTAAGTTAAACAAAGGAGGCTTGACCAAATAATTCTAAATTTTCAAAAGACTAAAGGTAAGAGTTAATCATCTGATTAGTCATATGATCAGATATCAGTCATATGATCAGTGACATAGGATTTCTACAACCAGCCACCCATTCAGTCAGTAATCAGGAAGGGATTTCTGCCAGTCAGCCGATCATGAGGTCAGTTTGGGCCACAGAGACTGACACAGATGGACTCGACTCTGTGTCAATCTCTTTATTCCCTCCAGGATTTACCTGCTGACTTCTAACCTGGTTTTCTCTCCAGAATTTTTTCTTTCTCTGCCTCCCTCCTTTCCCCCTTTTTTTTCTTCTGTCTTCTCTCATTGTTTCCCTCCTTCTACCATCATTATCAGGCAGAATACACAGAATCTGCACCCACCTGCATCCCAGCTGGCACCTCTTTTTTTTCTGCTTCCCTGCGTCCATCCCTTTCTCTTTTGCCTTTCTTCTCTCTCCCAGAGGAATGGTGTTGTTGTGTTTAGCTTGTCACAGCAGTTGAGATTTTCCTCACCTGTTCACAACAAGTCCAGACAAGGGAGCAGGTGTCTGCTCAAGCCTACTGCAAAGCGCCGTGTATGTGTGTGTAATTTGTGTGTATCCTGATGTGTGCAGTGCAATATTCAGCTACCTCTGACCATTGGTGCTAAAACTAAAAGGGATGTTTTCCAAAGATAAGGGAACTTGCCAGGAAAAGCTGCTTGTATTGGCAACACTTTACCCATTTACCTTCATATTAGTACTGAATGTATTCTTAAATCATTTAAGTCTTTTGACTCCAGCATTCACATTAACTTTCATGTTCCAGTTTCCTGCCCTTATTCATCTCCAGGGGCTTAAATTTCTGCTGTTTTGTCCTAAACCTACCGCATATCCAAGTAGTTTTTAGTGTCTAAACATAAACAGTGATAAATGTGAAAAGAAGCAGCCAGTAAGAGGAAAATTAGGTATCTCAAACTCTCAAAATGCATCTCATATTGTGGTCCCCTGGCTGATAAACTAGTTACTTACTCCACCACAACCCCCCAACCTGCAAATGCCATAAAATTGGCAAGGGGGCATTTTCAGGTTGCAGGTTATAGCAAATCTATGTTGTTTTCCACTGACGTCAAAGTACACCTTGTGTTTATCTCTGCAATGTCAGCAGTAGCTGTTCATCAGCATTGTTTGCCCTGACATGATAATGGTTGGTAATTATAAAAGCGGAAGTAATTTTTCTGATGGCTTTGATATGCTTGGAACTAAAAAGTACGCAATATCAGGAAAAACAACTAAATATGGATATGCTAAAAGGGACTGTGCTGAAACTTTCAGGTAAATAAGTATTTTTAACAAAAAAAAATTCAGCATCATAGATATGACATTATTTTTTAATAAGGGTTGTGTCTCTTTTTCGTGTTTTTATAACTTTATTATCAACACTGTTGAAATCTGCCTTTGGCTTCACCAAACAAATGAAATGCAAGGAAAAATATAATATGTGGCTGACTGTCTCAAAAAGAACCAACATGTGGAATCCAGAAACACAGCAAGGCAGTTCTTACTGGGTAAAAGTCTGAGACAAAAATCCAAGAAAAAGGCCAAGAAAATTAACTTACAATGTGAAAACACCAGGGAGTGACTGGGAAGCTTGACTACAAAAGATCTGGAAAATAGGAGGTTAACTGGTAGTGGCACAGATAGCAAGGTGAGTGATTGGCTGGGGAGGGGAAGAAGAAAAAGAAAAAACAGACAAGAAGTAAAACTATCCGAAAAAACAACAGATTTCAAAATATAATGGGAGGCATTAGAGCAGATTTTAAGCCAAAAACACTAACCGTGACATAAACGGAGAACAGATATCAGAAGCATAACAGAAGAGTTGTATGACACAGACACATATGTATACATACAATTGTTATATAACAAGGAAAAGGTAAAGCTCATGCTACAGTTTCCAAGGAAGCCATATGTACAAAAATAGGTGTTTTTTGCCTGATATGAAAATGTTAGTGTTTATATTGTTTCATTAAATTTGTTTTTAAATACATTTTATTATTTAAATACTGGATGTTGGCTGAAGAATCCTGAATCTTAGTCAGTCTGTTGCATTGATACAGGCAGTAGATGTTCAGAATCTAACAAAATGGCATGACAGAGTGGTTTATTCTTGTATCAGAATTCCATTGTTTGCTTCTGTTATTCCATTGTAGGCAAGCCTATACAGCTTAACAAGAACCTCATTGTAGGTGTGTTAAGGAGTTTCAGTAAAGGTTTGTCCAAAAGCTGAACTTAAGTAACTCTCACCCACATACTCACTTGTGAGTTAACAATGTGAGTTCATTCCAATAATCCAGAGTTCACTGTTGTTTTCCATTGATTGGCTCTCACATGACTCACTATGTGGAGATAAGAGGGGAAGATGGTGTGTAATGGTGAGCATCAACCGATTCCTGAACTTTGTGTGTGTTTGTGTGACAAACAGACACACTGCGTGTGTCTGTTTGTCACATGTAAGTGTCGGAGAGTTCCGGCCACTGACACACTGACCATGTCTTACACGCTTTCCTGCACTTCACTGACAGCACTTACTCTCTCTCCATCTCCATCTCTCTCTCTTTCTTCCTTATTTCTCTCTATGTCTCTCCCCCTCCTTGCTCTCTTTCTCACCCCCTCTCTCCATCCATCTCTGTCTTGCACTTACCTTGTCTTTCGCTCTTTCTTTCTGGCCTCAGGAGATAACGCTGACACCTCTGGGATGGATGCTCTCACAGACACACACACCTCCTCCACACACATGCACACATATAGCACTCATCCATTTGTGGCCCAGTATATATACTGATAAGCAGCCCAGGTCCTCTGTGGCTGCCTCTCGTACACAAGGTAGCTTTGTGTAAGTGCTAAGCGCCTGAGGAGCACTATCTTCCACCTCCATAGTCTGAAGCTTGTTGTATAGCAGGAGAATAATAGGCTATAACTCACCGTTAGGCTATACCGGATTACAGTCAGGGGATGGCAATTTGTTCATGAGTTGGAGTCTGAGTATGGTGGGATGTTTGTGTGGAAATGTTGGCATATGTTTCAGTGGGAGCACAAATGGATGGGAGCAGCGGTGGAAACTAGCTTTTAATGGAATTAGTGTAATCTTTAGTGAATTTTATCGTAGTTAAAACTGTGTTAAGTGACAAACAGTATCATAATAACCTGATATGGTGTACTGTATGTGTCAGATTAAGATGTAAATTTAGCACCTGTGGGAGTGTGGGAAGTAACAAAATGTAAAGTGAGCAGTTTTGGATCACCAGGGGAATGGTGAAAAGTTCAAAGTTGCAAAAGTTTGTCACAGTAATTGCAACCGCCTCAGGAAATGCTGTCGTGTCTCCTTTCACAGTCTTCCACAGTGCAAAAACTAATGATTGAGCAATAATCTGCCCCCCAAGTACACATAATTTTTAATCCTACAAATATACACAGTGTATGCAGCTGTGTTTATAATAACATGTCAGCCAAAGGCAAATCCAAAATCCAAATATAAACCTAAACATTGCCCCTCAACCCAAAAACCAAACACAAGATTGCAAGCTGATAGAAAGCAATGTTACAGTAAATAGGCTTGTTAGCTGATTTATTTACTTAACAGTATTCAAAATCACACCCTCCAGGTTTAGGAAAATGATGTCATGTACATTAAGTAAAATAATTTACACTACACTGATAATAAGACAGTGACTAAATCATTTTGTTGTGCCAGATTGCATTCATAATACCTGCACAGGAGTCAAAGTGAATGTTATTAGTGACATTAATTGGACATGGATAAAATGGTTGTTTCAGTTAAGCATGTGGATATTCAAATGAAATGTTTTATATAGAGCTAATTCAAAAGAGCAATCACTTCAAAGTAGTTAATATGGTAATTTAAAGACCTTTCAGTGTTACATAGAAAATCCCAGCATTCAGATGATACCATATGAACAAGCACTGAGCGACTGTGGAAAGGAAGAACTCCTTTTAACAGGAAGCAACCTCTGATAGAACCAGGCTTAGGGAGGGGCAACCATCTATTGCAACAAGTTGGGGGGTGTGAAAAGATAAGAGAATATAAAATATAACTTCATGCATGTTTTGTTCATTGGATTTTTTTTGTTATTTGTCTGTTTATGAATAACAAAAACAGGACATACTTTTTGTACTTTCCCTCTTGCCCTAGTTTAAAAAGAGGATCTTTATAGTTCCAGGGATGGGTCATCAGGATGGATAGAGATCTAAAATATGAAATTCCATCCATCCATCCATCCATCCATCTTCTTCCGCTTATCCGGGGTCGGGTCGCGGGGGCAGCAGCCTAAGCAGAGAAGCCCAGACCTCCCTCTCCCCGGCCAAAATTCCATTTTGATATTTAATTGTGACCAGAGGGTTATTGTCTTCATTTGATAGCGTGCCCCAAATAAGCTGGGGAGTTAAGGTAACTCATTTATTGTAATGACTATGAACTTGAATATCATTAGAAGTATAATAATAACAATGTACTTATATACTTATACTTGATAGCCCAAAAAAAAAACTAAAAATAAAAATGGTAGCATTTATTTGTAAGTAAATGCTGGTTTACAAAGGATTTATTCCTTTGGCATGTTCAGTATGCATCTTTGTGTAGCAGTATTGGGTGGGAGGTTGAAAGTGGGATAGCACCCTTTTCCCTGTGATTCATCTCCCCTCAGTGCTGATAAAGGCAAATAAATTGAAGCGCACAGTGGGAGGGCAGATTGAGCCATGCTCAGATCAGCATGTTGCTGGATTAGTTGAAGTTTCCAAATAATGTTGCTCCTATGCTGCTTCAGGCAAGCGGAGGGCCTCCATAAAAAAGCTTAATTGAAATAACTGCAAAATGTAATCCCTAATTTTTTTTTTAAAGAGAAAAAAAATCCATCTTTAGATATGCTGTTAGATATCATTAGTTCAAGATGCTCAGTGTATTCTAGGCATTAGCATTTCACCCACTATGACTTAAAATCATCTGTAAAGATGGAAGCTGTGACTACCGCTGTGAGAAAAGTGTACGTGTGTAGTGAAATTACCTGTATTAATGCTTAAAACTTAGTGTAGTCACACAAACTAAAGATAAGAGTTGTGATTTTCAACTTCAAATAAGAAAATATTTGTACAGTATTTTTTATTTTGCCTTTATTGGAATAGTGACATTTTCAGAATCACACCGAATTTATTTGCTGTATGAATTCTGTGTACATAATCAATTTAGAATTTTCATCTCTGGTATCTAGTCTTCTTGCCCATATGAAGGGTGAGCAGAGGTGGACAAACATGCCTTCAAGGTACACAATCATCTTCTGCTTGTTGATTTCCATCCTGTTCAACAGGAGGTCAGCAGTGAGCAAACTCTAAACATCCATCCCAAATGTCAACATTTGTGTGTGTGGATTTCTGTTTACATGTTTCAAAGATTTGGATGAGAAGTTTTGATAAATGATAAATATACTGAATAATGTAATATTTAAGAGGTCTAACAGTATAATATTAGAATAGTAATTAAATGTGTGTTGTGGGTGTGAGGATTATTGAAAAGTTGAATATTTTTCATCAAGATTCAAACTCATTCAGGCTGTGAATGTTTAATAAACAATTTTGCTATATACTGCATATTTGGATGAGTTTCCTGTATTGATATAGATTGTGCTTTGATCAAAGCAATAATATATTATATTTTATGATTATAATGTTGGCTAAAGAGAAAGGAAAGAATATCCTAGTGCCCACATAAGACAACAAGGCACTTGGATAATTTATGCAAGCGTTTGCCTCCCCTCCAGGAACACTATTTTTGAACTTTTGTTGTACTCTCATTTTT
>VUQS01025144.1:7155-20182 GCA_015108495.1 Heterochromis multidens | reverse complement strand
CCCAAAAAAAAAAAAAAAAAAAAAAAAAAAAAAAAAAAAAAAAAAAAAAAAAAAAAAAAAAAAAAAAAAAAAAAAAAAAAAAAAAAAAAAAAAAAAAAAAAAAAAAAAAAAAAAAAAAAAAAAAAGTCTGTCAGAGATACAAACCAGAAAGTTGCAAGCTGGTAGGAAAACTGCATCAAACATTTTAGACAGATGCTTAAAACATCTGTCTAAAATATATTTGTCCACACCTTCAGAGATTTTTGGATATTTGGAAGATCTGCTGTTTAGGCAGCTGACTCTGAGTTCACAAGTAGTTATTAAATAAAATGTCTATATGCAGTGTTTTTTTCTTTCTTTGTTTATTTTTTCCCTTTCCATGAAGTTCCAGGGGGAATGTGTACCTTGTTGTATTCATGGATTACTACTCTTGTTGGGTTGAATTGTACACCTTGCAGAAAGCCACAGCTTGAGGTCAGACACAGATATACATTTTGGGTCAGGTGCACTGTGGTTATTCTCTGAAATTTAGTGCTGATCTGAAACACAAAGGCAACAAAACAGATAAAAGGTATCACATGAATTGTTAGACATGTCATACAAAAGAGGTTTAAGAGGCTAACATTCAATACTTTTTGCCACTGTTGAAATACTTGATCTGAAAGAAGCCTGCTCACCCAGGAAAAGTCCCAACCCAAAGAGGACATTTCTCTTTGTGCAAATGTGTTGAACTTTAATATGAATCCCAATATGGGCTACTTATTTACACAGTTTCATAACAACATACCAAGGACATATCAACAACAATTAGAGAACATAGGAAATATGACAGCAGTAACACTAACCCACATATTTCAGTTCAATTCAGTTGAATTCAATTTATATAGTTTAAAATGGAACAGTTTGAGGAACAGCTTCTTCAGGTGAAAACAAAATAGGTTTCCTTACCTTAACACCAACTAATATAAGTATTTGCTAGATGACCAATGTGGAAGAAGAGGGGCACTCACCTCAAGCACTCTGTCTTGTGACAGGATGTGCTTTTTGATCAAAACCTGCCTAATTACATTAGTTTGGATTCACTCACATGAACTTACATAAACAAAATGTTTATGTTTTATTTAACTAGAATAAGTGGATTTCATTCCAAACCTTTTTATTTGATATTTACTTAAATAATCCATCCATCCATTTTCTTCCGTTTATCTGGGGCCGGGTTGCGGGGGCAGCAGCCTAAGCAGAGAAGTGTGATGCTTTATTTACTTAAATAAGTGCCACAAAATCAAGTAGATAATTATATTGATTTTTTTTTTCCTTAATACATTGATTAAAATCTACATGAACACAGAATCATTTTTTAGTGGCAAATAAGCATGAAAGCTGACCTCATCTTCACCTCATTTTGTAACCCAGTTAACAAGCACAAGAGCAAGTTTGTATTAAATTACAGACAAATGGTTGTTTTTATGGTGCTTAAAGTGATTGATATTTGTAAGACAATTTGAACAGGCTTAATCCTGAACAAAATTACTATTCTTAAGACTGTGAACTGGAAAGGATACTCACAAGAAACATATTAAATAACAAATTAAAGAGAAACAGCAAAGTGGTGTAATTAACTTGAACAAATCAACTAAAAGAAAAAAAAGTTTGGTGTTACAAATTACTTGTAGATTGTAATGGAAAAAAAAACTTTTTTATCCATGTGTCATACTTTATTCAACAGATTTTCTGAAGACTAACCATTGAAAATGTGCATTTTGGTTTTTTAAGTTTATCAATATTTATGTGTGCTGATGCATTCTCTTTTATTCACATCAATTATTTCACAGCCAGAGAAGAAATGCATCTTTGATATATGAACATTACATTAGTTAAATTAATGAACTGATAGTGACAAATAACACTTAGGTGAACAAATTAGATACAATAATTTCCAGATGAATATGATGAACATGAAATCTATAACGAGTTATTTAATATAAAAAATAAAAAAAATAATAAATGTTCAGAGGAATCTCATTTCTTTTTTTAAAGAGTAGAAAGCAGCTTTTCACAAGTCCATATCTTAAAAAATGCAGATGCATAAGGTTTAAAACTCAATTTCTCTGCATACATATATGTTATGATCAAAGATGAATCAATTAAAAATTGATTTATTTTACTGAGAGGGAGCTGTGGAGATGAGAGCAAAGCTCATACTGTATTAAAACTATTTTGAATTTACAATGATTACATTACTTTTGTTGAGGAGGTATAGATTGGTGAAATCAAGTTAGTTAGAAATTTTACCATGAAAGGAGTTGTTGTTCCTGTAGTAAAAGTAACTTTTTTGAGATGAAAAAGTTCCTCCACATTGGCAATGATGAGGAATCCCAAAAGGTTCCTTTTAGGCTCTTCTATTTCTTGCACTGTACATTTGGGTCAAACGATATTATTACTGTCTACTTGTGACAAGTTTTTCTTTACATCAATTCATACTTTACTAATTTATAAATTATCATTTTGATAAAATTACAAAAGATCATTCCTGATCTTTAGCCATCATTTAGTATTTCATTAACAAAATCAAAAGCAAAACCGAACAGGACCTTTTTAAAACCAGTTTGCAAAGGTTGCCCTCTGACTTAAATGCCTCATTCCTCATCCTTGTAACTGTAACATAAATGTCTGGGTGAACATAATGGTTATTGATGGCTCTGATGGCAGTCATTACACATGCTGTGGGCAGCATATGCTCTTCCAGTGCTCTTGAAAGTCCTGAGGGGTTTAAAGAAGGACGCTCGTCTAGACCTGAGTGTTTACACCAACCCAATTAAAGTATGTGCCTCTACTTTTAAGGCAATCGTGTGTGCATTCATAGTCGATAAATCTGTTGCCATTTTGCTCATTATTGTGGTGTTAAATTCACTTAAGGAAACAGAGCATGAAGAGGCCTCAAAATATCAATAAAATTACCATTCCTGAGAAAGTGTGTCGCTACCATACAGTACATAGTATACAGTAGAATTAAGCAATTGTGTACCGACAGCACAGCTCAGTAGTCTATGAACTTGAAACTGAGATCAAACATTTCGCCTTTGTTTCATGTCATGCATCACCATAACACTCTGTGGAGGTGTGATATCACTGCTTCACTGTAGCATCTCTATGACGAACACCTCACTGTTAAAGGTTACTTATTGATTCAGCCCGAATTATAAATGCCATGTCTTTACATTGTATTTGTCCTCCACAGAAACACCAAAGTAAAACAAAGAGTCAAGCATGATGTCAAAACAGTAACTCTGTATATAAAAATGCTGTCTGTAAATTTGTTCCAATGTTAAAAATAAAAGCAAAAAAAAACCCAAAAAGCAGAAAACCCAACAATAAATTATGAAGGTTGTCATACATTAGTGAATGATATGTCTGTGACTGCTTTCATGGTTGTTGATTTTCCAACACTTGTTCCATTGGGGGGAAAAGACAGCAATTTCAAGCTACATTTATTGCCTGCAACTTAAAAAGAAAAGCTGTGATGTTGCCATGAGTGATGACTGTTTAAGCTAGGATTTGCTAATGTGCCACAAGCTTTTGTTTCACTCATCTTTCTGAGTAATATCTCCACTTCTGATTTAGATGTCAGAGGTGAGCAGTCGACTGCAGACTAATGGACATAGCTGGAGTGAAGATTCAGAGGGGTATTTCAATCTGAAGTCCAATGGGGAAAAGAAAAAAGGCAAACACAGTCTAAAGTTTTTGGATAATGTGCTTTCCCATTACAGAGCGAGCCACATGCAGTTCTTGTTTTAGTATACATTTATTCATAGGCCTCTTCACAGAAACATAGGCTTTATGAAAAAAACATTTTGGAGGGATTTTAATTCACTTTTTCTCTCAACCTTAGAACAGGAATTTTCTTTATTTTTACTTTCAATTTCCATTGGAACATACAATGTGGAGTCTTTTCAGAGGTACATAAATGAATTAAATGGAAAATACAATAGCTTGTCAGAAGGACTACATTAATAAGAACATTGGGAATTGTCTTTTTGTTATATGTATTATGAACTGCATTAAAAATGTACTTTTGCATGGTTGAGCCTTAAACATTTGAGGTTCAGTTATTCAGCAGGTCTCAATTCTTTACATTTCTATTTTCAGCCAAGGGTTTTACATGCATTTTGGTGAGCATTGTTAAGTGTAAACATATTCTAAATAGAAATTCAAATAAGATATACAGACAAAAAAGGAAGTATAATTCTACTCAGGTTGAATGTATGATGAGGTCAAATAGACTTTCATTGTGGAATCCAGCCTTTGTCCCTATCTAAGAAAAGAAAACACAGTGTGTGTATAGTTGTCAAAACTTATACCCACACAGGCCACCTACTCTCTGCTGTCAGGCCAGTCTTTCAGCTCCTCAGCCACCCCCAATGATCAGCTTGAGATGGCGATGTAAAAAAAGGTGTGAGCACAGACTGTATATAAGAGAAGGACATAGCCTCCAGCACTGAAAAGTGAAGTCAATGTGGAAAAGTATTAAACATGCACTTTTTGTACTGCCCAGCAAGGTGTGAAAAGGGGGCAAAAACAAGACTGACCGGATGAATTGCCATGACATTTGTTTCAGACCTAACGCTCCCTTCAGAATTATTTGTAATAATCCCTTAACTTTTCATCTAGTGCCATCATTAGGTCAAAATTAGTTTGTCTGCAAAACTAATCACATCCTCAATGCAATGCTCTACTTTAAATGTTAAAATGTTGTACACAATGGCCATGTCAAAGATGAGGATAAACTGACTAACACCTTCACTTCAGCAAAAAACAAATAAAAGTCAGCAATAAAATTGCATTTTTTTTACCTACCAAACAAAGGTTTCACCTTATATTGTTAATAGCTGCACTTGTGTATTATATCACTTGTGTATTACAGTGCTTTTCCTGCTATGACTATGAAAATGTTGGATATGTGTTTCTTGGTTTCCCAATAATCTCTCTGTCCATATTTATGCTGTATGCTGTATGTCACCCAAAAATTTATAATCAAACATGTACAATGGGTTTAATGTATCCACATTTGTCTGGAAGAGTTTTATAAGCTTCCAGATTTTATTTAAAGTTAATGTCAGTTTTTTTTCTCCAGCAAATATAAAATGGTAAATGCAACTATTAAATCCTCTCTGACTGAAGAGCAAAAACAGCACAGGTACCTTGATTTGATAGATGCAACAGCTTGCATTATTGAATTTAATGCTGTTTATGTTTGCCATTATTGGTTTATACACATGCATTACTTTCCTTAATTGCCATATTGAAACAGAGGGAGTCCAGCGTGATTAATTGTTTTCTAAAAAAAAGGGCTTAGAACACTTGAGAGCCGGCATAGTTTAAATACACTTTGATCCAGTGAGCCACTTTTATGCAGCACCATTAAACATTAGCTGTGAGAGTCCAAAATGTTAATAAATCCACTAAAGTGCACATATTAGCAATCATAACTGCATGTTTTAACAGATTGCATAATTTCACAGCACATCAGTGACTTCCAAATGAGTGAAAAACATTTTATTTTCAGCACATTTTGTCAGCTTTGACCAAACAACGCTGCTTAACACTTGTTATTTTTCTGATTTGCTCAAGATGTTTTCTAACTGAATGAGAGGAGTTTTTGTTTTTATTATATTTACAGAATGCACTATTCATCCATTTGTTCACAGCGAAGCAGCTCTTGTCTTTGTTTTTTCAAAACTACTCTGCGCTACTGCTGTGTTCATGTGTTAGAGTCCATGCAAAGCAGCCATTACAACATTAAACATATCCCCCAGAAGACAGTGAATTCCTCTTGAAAAAGTATAATGTTACAGGCTTGCAAGATCAAAAAAAAACTACACATGTTTAACAACAGAACATCTCAATTAAATGTATTTTGTTAGTAAAATTACTTAAGGGCCCTAATACCACAGTAACAAATTATCCATCTCTTTGACATATCTTGTTTAAGGAAAAATGAGAGACAAATGTATAGACACAAGAAACAGAACTTTCATCTAGATAAAAGCAGAACATTATAACCAATTAAAAGTTGTTTACAGTTCTACAAATTTCCACTCTAATCCAGGACATAAAGGAATAAAACTGTTTTAAGGTCATCTTCAGTGAGATTCTCCATGACTAGCCTCATATCCTTTATAACGTGACATTTATTCAGGTAACAGTGGTTGGTAATTCAGATGATAATATTTACGGTGTCAAAATGCGTGTACATGAAAGTTTCATATTATATGAAGATGATAAAATAAAAGAACCTTAACTTTTGTTTGAGGCAGGAAGATTACAGATGCTCATGGTGTTTTGATGATGCTTAAAAAAAAATAACAGAGATGACAAACAATGCCCACTGTCTTTTTATTCTGTTTTAGGGTATGGTTCTGAACTCTCACTCTAATAGTAAAATGGATGATTGACTAAGACACCTTCTTATTCTGGTGTTCTGTGGTCCTCTTTGGTAATCATAGTAAAAAAAATTTTTTTATTATTTGGTCTGGAGTTGTCTATGTTGCTGACCTCCTGTTTGAGCCATGTTTTACTGAGGTTGTAAGATACTGTCCTAGGGCACAGGGCTTGAAATTTTATTCTTGTTTTGATGACTCAATTTTGGTGGTGCATCCACAGAATAGGCTCACCTTCCTCTCCTGTAGCATGAGTAAAAGTGACTTTGTATGTCCATGAACATACGGTGCAAATAGTGACGGTTGTTTGTTCGGCTAACAGCTCTTTCAAAGTAGTTATTAGTCATAAAATGCTCCTTTGATATTTGCATGTGTGGTAACATTTTCAGTCCAATAGAGGTGTGATGGTTCCCAAGGAATGGCAGATTTATCCTCCCCTGCCAACATAACAGAGGCCCTATTTTCTTGTTCAGTGAAGTGGAAGTGGGTGGTTCAGCACTGTTTGCCAATGTAATACCAAACAGATCTTATACAAACGCAATTAGAGCAGTGTTTGGTTCTGTTGTGCATAAAATTGATTGACAATTGGGAAGTAGCATTAGTGAGATGAATTCTCCAGTCTTCTGAGCGATTGCTTTCTTCAGAGGACAGAGAAGAGGTATTCTTCCTGTGAAGGTGAATACTTATCCTCGGAGCTGCAGGTTATTATGCTGAAAAATAATCTGTGAGCCCCCAGGGGTATTAGATTTACAGGGCTGTTTGAGCCAAACCAAATATCCAACTTTTGCTCAACTCCCACTGAGTCATCTCACCCGAAAACTCAAAGAGAAAGACATTAGAATATGGTGACTTCTACAAGTCATTTGTGAAAAATACATGCAAAATTATACATATTCTTAAAGACTCAAACACACATGAGCATACAGTAATGCAGAGCATTTTTAGCTCAGTGCTTTGTCACCCATCTCCCTGCTTTCTTCCATTCTTCACTGCATAATTTGCATTGCGTGAGGCTAGAAGCCCCCTACAGTGGGTCTCTTTGATGTCGGTCAGCAGATGGAAGTAGCACATATACGTATAGTGATTGCTGTGAACCACAAGTGTACCCCCTGCTGCTCTGCTTTTCTTTTTTGGGGGGGGGTTTAATCTCTGTATTATTATGTTAGATAAAAACAATCTGTGCTACAAACAGCAAAGACTGCTGAATAAAAAGCCAGATTTGTTAGAGAATTGTTTTTTCTTGAAGATTTTGAAAGCTTTGTTTCCCAAACATGAATGGATGGAGGATTAAATGTAGCTTTCTTTGTATTAAAAATTTGGAACTGATATCATCAATTTACCGCCAACATGTTTTTGATGTTTTAGGGACCTGTTTATTCCGCTGAGGATGGCTTTTTGGGAAGTTATTTTTCATGTCAAATTCATATTAATAAGTTATTAAGCCTTGTCAGAACTTAAACTTCTCTTCCCTGAACAACCTTGGGCTTCATTAACATTTTGAACCTTGGGTGTGTTTTCTTCTTGCTTCATTGACTCTCTGCTTCAGTGGCAACTCAAACTTTTTTTTGTTGTCCCTTTTGAGCCTCAATGAAATGTCTAACCACTGGACTGAAATTTGCGTTGTGCAGGTGTAGTATGAATAGTTCTGCTTGAATGACTGACTGAGATATTATAAGTAATTCACATGCTGAAAGGGTTTTTAATTATCTTTTTTAAATCAGAAGTGGAAAAAAATCAACCACATAATGTCTGATGTGGTGTTCACAATAGTGGAGGACATACAGCACAAAGACTACAAAACAGTGATCAGTAAAATCACATATAAAAGTGTGATGATCACTTTGCCAGTGACACTTGGACGTTTCAGCTCAGTTTCAGCTCCTGAAGGAAGATGGTGGTCACACTATTTCTGCCAACAAATTTAGATCTCCTAGTAATGTGAAACTTATCTCAAGTCAAATATTTGCCCTTAGATGCTGTCAAGGAGAGTAAAGAGCCAGGGGATGATGGGAAGCAGCTCTCTCCAGGCCCTTCTGTTTGCTCGATACTCATGGGAAGTCCTGATACACACAAGTCAATAATGGAGGAAGCGCCAAAGCAAATGTCTCCTCAGTGGATGAGGCTGGCCTGGCCAATGTCTATTAGGGATCAGTATTTCGAAATATATCTTAAAGGGCTGTTTTTTTACCCAAATTGAATCAGTTTTCAGTTTCCTTTTATTTTGAGGTAGCAGTAGCTTCAACATTCATCCAGTGTTGGAGTGCTGCTTACTCAATTGCACTGATTCCCTGAATGACTGGAAACACGATTAGTGTGTGTCATGCACAGTAAGTGCAAAATGTGGATCTATTCATTTGAGAGTTTTGAATATTTGCATGGTTACCTATTTTCACACAGTCTTATGTCACAGAGCCTCATAGTATCGCTGCTGGTCAGATAAAAAGGATGCACACTCAGACTGACCTCACATCCCTATACACGTACTGCACCTTAACTCTGTTTGTGCCACTCTTCACAACCAACTTATTCTCATTACCAGGGTGTTAAAATAATTGGTTTTGTCTAAGACACTGGCATTACTGAGATATATGCACAAGGTGTCCTATGCTGTTGGTGCTCTGACAAACTGTCCACAACAATACTGGTTGCAGAAAGCAAATGCGTCTGTTTGCAAGAGCGACAAAACTCTGCAAACAGGTGGCAGTTCATGTCCTGTGTTGGAGCTTTGTTTTCAATTATTGTTTGGTTAGGTTTAGGCTAAAATTACTTGGCTAGGTTTAGGAAAACATGGTGGTTTGGGTTACACCTGGTCACAACACTGAAATTGATGCTATAGGATACCTCATTCTTTAAAATGTGACAAGGACCTCTCCCAACAACTCCCACAGATCTCCCACAGATTTCAAATTAGTATTCTCTGAGTGTAATATCTCTCTCTTTGTAATGTCTCTGTTATTATCAACTGGTATTTCTGTAGATGTGTGTTTGAACTGTTGCCATGACAATGTTGTTTAGTTAACTTAGTAACTAAACAGCATCACAGAGGGAGGTTCACTGATGATTATTAATGGTTGAGAAATGTTTGATTATTTTAAAATGGAAATGACAAATAATAACTTTATCAAAGTCAGAGTTTCTGAAAATGATTTTTTAATGTTATATGACTAGTAATATAGCACATAGACAATCAATTTATGTATTTGTTCTTTTGGAATTTAACATGTGCACTGAGGCCATGAATGGTTAGATTTGATTGGCAGTAGTCAAACTTTTGCTCTTAAATTGTGATTCAAACTTAGTTCGATCATTGCTGGCACATGGAACTATCTGGAACCACATTTTTCTGGACAAAAAGAGAAATATTGCTGATAAGATAACCACAATGTTTGGAACTCTGGGAGACAACAATATGTTCACATTGAGATGTTGTCCCAGAAAGCTGAATCTGTTCATCTGGTCGTGGCGTTTTCGGTGGGAGAAACGTTCCGTTTAAGTTATAAGGTTGAGGAAACCTGCAGTCAGCTGAGACTGAAGAAGTTACCAGTTGGTGACGAAACGTTTCTCCCACTGAAAACGTTACATCAAGATGAACAGATTCAGCTTTCTGGGATTCTTTACCTGGATTATTGAGCATGCATCAAGATGTTGAGATGTTGTATTGACATTTTCTTCCACTAGCCTGTGCATTTGAAATTTAAAGGAACTTTTTCTTTTTTATTTTGATGAGCCAATCCTTAACTGCCTAGAAAAATATCTTTCTTACAGCAAAACATCTTTATAGTTACATGCAGAGACAGGCATTTTTATTTTGACTCCCGCCACAGAAATATGTATATTTTTTTTGTATGGACAATGGCAATCCCAAAAGGTGTTGCAAACAGTGTATTTATTAAGTAATATGCCATTGTAAAGAGGAATGCTGAATGAGGATGGGATTAATGCTCTCAAGTGTTGGCTCAGGAGACACAACAGCTCTAAAATGATCTACAAAGCATTTGATAAATCATTCACTGAGTCGGACCAGTGCATTTATTGATAGAGCACTCAGTCCTGTAACACCACACACCAGATGATGACTTCATCTGTTGTGGTTGATTTTAGGGAAAAGCTGTGATATTCTGCACAAAGAGCTATTTAGGGAGCAGAAGGCAGAATGGCTAACAGTTGCCCAGAGGTTGGGTTAAGGGATATAACTGTGTTAGTTCAGGGTGTTCCTCCATCATCTTTAAAATAAGACAGGACAAGAAGACGTGTATGGGAGTATCCACCTTAAAAGAGAGAATAGAAGAAGAGATATTGATTTATGGCCTCCTGCAGCTTTCCTCCCTCATTCATCATGCTGTCTGTGTGCACGCCGCCATCACTCCCCTGTAGGGAGCTTCTCTTCCTCAGCCAGCCACTCATCCACATGTCTGGGTAACAAGCTGTGTGCTCCACTCAGACCCCCAGCAACCCCCTCCAACCCCTTTTCCTCCACTGCTTCACTGTCACACTCCTACACCCAGAGATGCACCATGACAGGATTACTCACAACACGCGGGACTCTGAAACATGGCAGAGCTAGATATGTGCGGACGAATACCTCCTGTCACAGCACATCAAACAGCCTTTTGATTCCAAATTCGTGAACAGAATTCTCTATTTGTCATCTAACATGTTTGAGTTGATGTTTGTCTTTGACAGACATTAATAGATGATTTTTTTTATGTTATTCCACCTGAAATAGTATAGCTCAGGGGGGATCATGCGTAATGCTGCATCATCATCACTAATTGACACTGATTGTGGGTGGTTGTGCATGAGTGATTGTTCAGTCAAAATTAACACAGCCTAGAGGAGCTAGCATGACTAGAAGTCGACAGAGTTGTAAAATTAATAGCATTTAATCAAACATTTTGCTGCCATGAACTTTTGACACAGTCGTCACATGCTGCAGCCTAACAGCATGTCTCTTACACAGTACAGTATATTGTTTGTATTATTTTTGCCATTCCTGAAGGAGAGGTCAGCACGTTCTTATACTCACCATTAATCATTTTTTTACTCAGTCAAATTGAACTATGAACCACACTGAAGAAGGTGGGCCCCTTTGCCGCCAGTACAAAATGTGTCTCAGCCTCTTCCACTTATTCATAGATAGGAAATCTTGGTCAGTCTGCACTGTGAGTGCATGATGTGGAAAGAATTTCCATTTGGTGTGAACCGATAACTGCAATTCAGTGGGTTGACTATATGCAAGTATGTTCGTACACCTGGACAAATGCAGCAGAAACTGCTACATCTGTGTACAGGTGTGAAATTAAACTGAACATCAGAGCATTGAAATTAAAGAAACTTTTTTGCGGTTATGTGTTTGCAGGCCAAGTTTTCTCTTGGCACTGAGGTTTGAAGAAAGAGACTTGCATGTCCATGGCTGTGCTTCAGAAAGGACCGCCATCAGGCAACATGTCTACAGACATGAAACAATCACCCTGTTGCACAGCAGACCCTTGGCCTTGGAAGAGTGGAGTGACAGTTGGGCTATTTTTGACTCCCTTTTTCCTTGCAGTAATTTACTGCTTTTTAAAATAGTTAAGATATGAAAGTACCACCAACAGCCCTAGATATTCTCCCTTGAATATAAAAATAAACTAAATATTCAAAGCTTTTTTTAAATGTTTTTTGCTCCTTTCTGTTATAGTGGGTATTATGCTGATATTTGCACATGTGGCCTTTCACAGAGCAAGTTTGACTTCTGTGCACAGATCTTAACAAGCCCTTGAAACAAGCGTCAGCTCCTTCATTATTCAACAAAACAAAGTGACAATTGCACCTGTGTGATACTGGCTCATCTCATCATGCTGAAGTAGTCTAATGCTAATTAGCACCATTTCTCGCTGTGGGAGGTCTAAATAATTTAATTGCTCAACTCCATTGCTACATTCAGAATGCTATTTTTCTAAAAGGATGTATTATTCTCTCGAATTTTAATGACCTCCTTCAGAAAGTCATACACTCTTATTACTTTTTACTGCCGCATTCCTTTAAAAAAACATTTTGTGTGTCGTTAATGCATTCAAAAACAGAGGTCTACAAAATGAGCTGTTTATGAATATTCAAATCAGGCTTTGCCCTTTTGAGAAGAAAAAAAAGGATGGCCTTTAGTGATGTGCTGCCAACGAAAAAAAAGAGAGCGATTTCTCCAAGAATCTTATAACACTGAGCTAAGTGTTAGTTTTGACTTCTTTTCATTGTTAAGATTCTGTTTTGAATCTAGAAAAGACAACATAATGACATGAAGGAAGATACTACTATGTTATTATTTTTTTCTCTCCAGTCACTGATGAAAATGAAAGTGTCTTCTCAATTTGATCTTTCAGTTTGAATAAGATCTTCCTTCACAGCAATGCCATTGGCTGGGGTCATCCACCCCTCACCCATACAAGGGTTTCATGAAGTTTTGCAGCCTACCTCACCTAACATTACCATTGCCTCTCATCTTCCATGAATATTATCCTGCAGCATAGCAACAGCACATTCTCATTCTATTCCCTTTCCCTTCCTTCAAGGCCCTCACAAAGTCAACCCCAATTTATTCGCAAGGGATGGACTCATCATCACTCTGACCTGCC
>VUQS01025132.1:0-18858 GCA_015108495.1 Heterochromis multidens | reverse complement strand
CTTCAAAACATCAAAAAAAAAAAAAAAAGGAACGTATCCAGCTGGATGTCATGTTAACCATGATGACTGCATTTGGTGCAGAAGCAAATGCCCATTGGACTTTTTCTGACTGAAGACATAAAGTGGATGGTAGTGTGTGTTGGTGGGTTTTCTCTAGAGCGGATTTATTAAAAACTACAGCTGTAATGGATGTGGTCCCCCAACTGTCCACAAGGGGCAACAATGAGCCAAATAAAAAATCAGAAATGGCCAGTTCTACTACTGTACCTGTTGCTCCTGCTCCTCTTTGGCTGCAAGTAACCATCTATTGGCCAAAGGGTCCAATGGACAGTAGCATCGTGCTCATTCATTAATTTGTGACAATACAGTCTCACTATATGGCACCTTCTATATCTTTACAAATATGTTTAATTTCTTATTAGCACAGTCTTTTCTTGAATAGTCCTTTTAAAAAACAGAAAGTCAACATAGTTCTAGTATCTTCATGTGTTAATTTTGCATGCAGTGCAAGACAAATGCAAGGTGCATGTCTACAGGTGGGCAAAAGGAATATTTTGCCTATCTACAGAATAATCTCCACAGCTATTTTATTTCAGTGTTCATTGTTTTGCAGTTTTGTCACTGGTCAGCAACAACACTTTCATATGTGATTCAGACATGGTTAAGTGAACTACCAGCTCTTTTGGTGGCTATTGATTTTGTGATTAGTGAGCTAATGGATCCGGATCTGCCCTCTAAGACTGGAAGCTGTAATTGTATTCTTTCTTCCTATCCCTCACCCATCCCCTTCCTCTTTTCTCAAAACTCATACTAAACTCCTGCCCAAATAGCCAACATTTTTGTTTTTGCCCACCCAAATAGTCCAAAAGGTCACCCAAATATGACACTCTAGTGACACCTCTGACTACAGCAACGCCTCAAAAATAAAAATACTGCATCAGATTTCCCAGTGTTGTATGTCAACAGGAGCTGCCTTTACTGTTAGTCTTGTAAGTCCTTAAAAAACAGATTTCTAGCACTTCCCTTTGCCTTGAACTTGAAAAAGATTTCTTTTAGAGAGGTCAAATTATTTTCTCAAAGCTGATAAATTGGATTTTTTTTAGTTGAAAAGAAGTTTTTTGTACTTTCCTACTGCTGTGAACATCTCTAGCTGATGTTAAAATAATACACAAATAAAAGGCTTTCAGACAGAGTGACAAACTGGGGAAAGTATATTGTCATTTTATTTAGCATTTATTGGATAAGCACAGTTTCCTGAGGATAAATGAATAATTTCCAAAAGTATTTATTAATATGAAATTAAATGACTATAAATATACACACCTAACCTTCTAAAAACATTAACAGGATAAAAATATCTTTGATTAACGTCATTTGGGTAGAAATAGTTCACTGGAAAATTCATCAGAAACAGTCAATTGTGTGTGAGTGACTATCTTTGAATCAGGCACAATGAGAGGAAATAACAGTTTGAACACTGAGTCAGTGCAGCTTTCTTATCAAACTGGGTGGAAAAAAGTTGAAGAGCTTGGTTTGTGATATATTATCACCCAAGTCCAAACAACCCAGATAACAAATTACTTCTGTCAACTCTACCCTGAAATTTGCCTATTAAATGTAAGAAAATGTTATTCAACTGTAATTTCACAAGAAAAAAAAAGATCCCTTGACCACTGTGATCTCATTTTTAAAATTCAGTTTAGCATGTGAGAAAAAAAAAAAAGAAATCTAACAGAAGGGAAAGTTACAGTTCCCCTGTAGTTTTATAAACCACACAGATTTGTGAGTTTGATTACAGGAGTTTTGTCACTGTGGTGTAAATAGGCGTCATAAACAGCACTGACAACACCTCCGATGTTTCCATTCAGATAAAAGTTGAACCGCTCAAGAATTTTTTTATAAATTAAACAAGTGGTTATGCTAATGAATGATAGAGGGGAAGGAATGCCTTCTGCTTTTTATTATACTCACACAGTATACTTTCTGTCTTCATATTGGGAAATTCTGCACAATCTAATCAAACGAAATGTAATACCTAATTAAGGCAAACACTTTTTGATTGGGAGAGTCGATTTCAATCAAGTTATTGGTATCTGTGAGCAAAGAAAACGTGTTTTTCACTACTGAACTTCAGCCCTGACCTTTTCTACATAGAAAATCTCCAATGGAGTCAGATCAGACATTAAACAGCCTTTAACCTGGCAGCTCCCTAGTACAAAGTCCAGATGGAGACGCAGGTTATAGTCTGGTGAATTCACAGCGAGCAAGAGGCCATTCTCCTGCGCTAGGCACAACCTGGCCTAAGCCAAACTGAGCATTTTCAAAAGAGAGTAAAGTAAACCAACACTTACAGAGTGCTTTCAGTACACAGTAGACTGGTTTTTCCATGCTACATAAAAAACATCCACTCTGTATAGACAATATATAAGATATGAAATCATTGGTCTGTGTCAGCAAAATAATGCAAAACCCAACAGGCCAAATTTCATGAAATTTGGTTGGTAAGGTGTCGTATGGACAAGGAAAGGTCTAGTTAAACTTCAGTACAGCTCCAAATCACTGCAATATAGGGGACTGGTTATGGTGGAGAATGTACTCTCTGAGTGCCCTTTTTAGTGTTTGAATGTTTTGGTTCAAACCTCACTGAGGAAACAGATGTTTGCTTAGCAGTTGTGCAACACACAGAATTTCACCTGCATCTGAGGTCAAATGTAACAGGTTTTCTCTCCATATAGAAAGTTGACATGCATACACTCAGGGAAACAGAATGCATCCAGCAAGATGACATCCACGATGATGAGTTTATGAAGAAAACAATGGGTGAAGTGCTTCAACATGTGCCTACAATTTGAAGAAACCCATAGTCACTATATAATACTATATGACTCTGAGTGCTGGAGTCATCTGCTTTTCTCAAAAAAGAAAATGTAAATGAAATACCTTTAGTTGTATGTTTTCTAATACATAATATTATTTTTTTCTTGTACATCTCTGTAAAAGGGTTATGTAAAGAAATATAAAAGAACAGCACTGAGATATAATCCTGTTACGAAAAAACAGCATTAAGGCATCACAGTGTGGCATTGGTGTATAAATGGCTCCAGGTCTATTTATAGACCAATGGATGGATAGATAGCTGTAACTCCCCTCAATGTCACTGAAAGCAATGACATAACAGGAGCTGATGTGCCACTACCATTGTGCTGTGTTAGTAATACCCTTTCAAAATAGGCTGGCTGTTTACACAGTGGTAACTGCTAACATATTTTGAGGACCGACTGTAAATCACACAAGCCGCATAATCTTCAAACCCACATATCTTCCTAGTAGTAAAAGAACAGTATGACAATAAGTTCAGCCAACACTGATGAGCTTGTTCTTTATGTAGCTGATGCTATTTAATATCACCATTATAACCTAAGCAAGCAGGGCTGTACACTGTTTTATTCATTATGATGTGGTTCTTTTCATGTCTGTGTGGGAGTTTGTATCCACACTTATGCATACATGTATTTGTGTGTTTCAGCATGTGTGTGTGTGTGTTTTACTAAAAATAGCTTTGTTTCCCTGGTAACACCTGAGGATCATACTAATACCTTTTGAACATCACCCCTCATGAACAGTTTGGTCAATGAAAGTGTATTATTTTTGAACCCATTCAAAAATACACCCCAGCCATTGAACAGATTACTAAAAATGGCATTTCTACTTTCTCATGCTTTCTCCGAGAACGTGCACTTATCAATGCAAACAAACACACACTCCCCTCCACCTCCCAACATGCATCTGTGATCACACAAAGTCAGATACGCTCCGGAGGGGGCGTGCCGAAAAGAGATCCATTATTTTAGCTTCTGCCTGGTGCTTTTGTTTGCAGCTCAGCAGCTGAAAGGGAGCGATCAGCCAACCATAACAGTTCATAATGGCTTTTCTGCCTCATCCACAAGTCTAGAAGCGTGCCTCCGGTCGGGGCTATCCCCATGTGCTCCCCACCTCCGGCTCCAGCCTCCACCACCCCTGATGTCTGTGAGAGTGTGTGCACATATGGGTGGATTGATAGGGACCCTGTATGTGTGTACAGGAATGGGAATTCAGGGCCATGGCTGTGACTATGACAGCGGAAGACCCCATTGAAAAGGAGCGGAGTCAGCCAGTGCAACCAGGGGCCTCTGAGACTGTCTGATCACGCAACAACAGTGGGGCAACAAACTCAGGAATAGTGCAGAGCTGGAACAGCTTGTAGTTTGTGGCAAAAGTACTCCTTGTACCCTGACTATAATGCAACCACACACCATGTTGTGATTGTTTGATCTACAGGTTATTGACTGTGTAAAGCAAACCACTCTCATTTCTGCACTGGTGTTCTCCTCACAATAAGCTCTGACAAGAAATAATCAAAAACTTTTAGTTTAATCTGTAGTTGCTTTTCCATATTTTAGCTGAAAATAGGTCAAATCGTTTGCACAATAGGTCTGCAAGTAATGTTAATAGAAAAGGCAAAATAAATTAAAGAAAGAAAAGAAATCCAGTATAAAGAAAACATGAGACCTAGCTTTCAAAGTATGGTAATCAAGCTGAATATGACAAACCATGTTAGTCAGTTTTAATTAAGAGACAGGAAATCCTTTTAGGACCTTTTGAGTGCCTGTCTCATCATCCTTAACTGCCAACACGTAATGCCTCCTTGAATTAACAGCCTTTGTTTAAGGAGCATCAGTGTTTAGCGCTACAGTAAATTCCTCCTACTTCCTCTGTTCTCTGCTGACCACTCCCTGGGGAACAGCATCCATTTTAGGGAGGAAAAGAGCAATGGAAGAACAAAATGATAGAGGAAGAGAAATGAGAGGAAGAACTAAGAGACTTAAGGTTATAAGGGGTGGGCGAGCTGGAGGGCAGTAGAGAGAGTGAAAATAAGAAGAGATGAGAGGAAGGGGGAGAAAGGAGAACAGACAGCAAGAAAGAGAGGCAAATCAAGTAGCCATCCGGTGATCATTTTACAGGCTAAGGGGAAGTGTTCCTGGGGAGGGGAAGGAGCCAGACAAATGGCTGAGTGAGAGCTAAGTAGGAGGCAACACTGGCCTTTAACAGAGACTGGTCCAACAGGTAGACAAGAGGAACCACAGAGACCAACTGTGACTCACAAGTGATGAAATACTAACAGGAAAAATGCTGCAACTTTACATTTCATCTACCTGTCAAGTGGAAAGAGGAGTTACAAGTGCACACAAGACAACAGGAAGCAGAGAAAAAAAATGATGGAAACAAACTTTTTGCAATACGTCCTCAGAAACAAGTGACCATCCTCCAGATTCCTCCAGAAGTACAAGAAGGCATTTTCAAGAATAAAACTATTTTGAACTAACAGGTTTTCTAAACCTATGTGGAGCTGGAGAGTACAAACATGCTCATATCGAGCCACTTGTGTCTTGTTTCTGCTGCAACCTTGTGCCCTGCTGTGTTTGTATCACATTTAAATAGTCTTCACTTGCATAATGTGTGTTGCCACAGTGATCCTACGCTAACGTTTTTAGAATTTATAACTTAAAAGCGACTTGTCGGTCTCCTTGTTTCCCTTAGGTCTCTGTTTCTCCATTACTTCCGTTACACACTCCTCCTTTAAGTCTGCAATAACCAGGCCACTCTGCATTACACATTATAAATTAATAGCCCCATTTGTTGACATGAAAAATCGAGCATGCAGTGCACTTTAGGCACAAGACAAATCGCATGGTTTTTTAGAGAGAATTGAATGTCGTAAAGCAAAACAGCCCATGCAGTTGTTATTGTAAGCAGAGAGGCAGATGGAGGGGCAAAGGAGGTGAGTTTACATATAGAAGAATATGAGACAGCTGGTCATTTGTTGACTAATCTCTCACAGACTACCTTTTGCACAGTAACAGTATTACCAGACACGGCTGATTAGAGAAGCTTCTTTTTTGCTCTTTTTTCATGGATGTGGTCCCACATTCTTTCTAATATGTTTATTTTTAAAATCCTTATGACATATAACAATATTTCTTTTCCCCATTAACAGGTTTCATGCCCCCAAAGGCACCATAAATGTCAGATTCCTCTGGCTGTAGTCAATATCTACAACTCTGCCAAAAGTTCACAATAGGATGAATCCAAATGAGGTGTGATGATGATGAGAAAACGGAGCGCCAGGTGTCCCTGTCTCTCCTCTGTCTGCCCCCACTTAAAAACAGACACTTTCACCTCTCTTTATATATTTCACTCTTCCCCCACCTGGTCTTCTTGGCAACTTCATTGTCCTGGGAAGTGAGTGAAAGATGCTGGAGAGCATTTGGTAACAGATACCATAAACTTCTGGTTAGAATCTAATAAGGAAAGTGCTCTCGTCCTCAGTTTCAGGAAGACAGAATAATGCAGGAAGGAAGGTATCAGAAATTTTTATTGCCTGTCTACCTGTCTGTGGTTGTAGAAACTTTTGGGCTGCAAGTGAAGTTATGAGAGTTGTTGCAGCCATGAAACTTTTCAAAATCAGAACAGAAAAAGTCCAAAATCAGAGTGTATCCATTTGTGTTTTTGCCTGTCAGTGAGAATGACTGTTTGTATCTATGATTTTGCCTGTGCATTCGTGTCAGTGTTTGTGTGCATACATCCACAAGTGTGTGTGTGCATGCATGCGTGCGTGCGTGCGTGCGTGCGTGCGTGCGTGCGTGCGTGCGTGCGTGTGTGTGTGTGTGTGTGTGTGTGTGTGTGTGTTCTGGAGTCCTGTAAGGCCCCTGGTATCAAGCAGAGGAATGCAGCAGTCTCTTGAAAAGTAGTTATCAGCTAATGAGAATTCCACTTGGAGCAGGAAGGAAGGGCTTAGAATGCGTGTCCCTCAGCGAATTGGGGCGAATGTTAATCACAATGCCTTTAAGTGCACACACACACACACACACACACACATGCACACACACACACACACACATGCACACACACTCATATGCTTGCATGCATACACACAAAGGAGTCTAGACCCAGCAGAGTGCTGCAGAGCCTGACACATGAATGGACAGGAGGGGGAAGATGAGGAGAGAGAGAGAGAGGATGTTTTTAAAAACTAGGCTTGGTGTTGTCTTCGTGGTTTGGAACTAATTGGTTTCAGATGAAAATCAGCGCACACAAACTTGAGAAGGCCTTAATGTTCTTTCCCTTGCACTTCATCTCCCTTTCACCCTCCTCTTCTCTGTCTTTCTCTCACGTTCTCTTTCTTCCTGGCTCTTCGTCTTCCTTCCTGCTGCACTGATTGGTCAATTAATCAAACTTCATCATGTTTTAGTGCAGCAACTCATAGCTTGAGACAGTTTATATAAGCATGAAAAGTGGGAAGAACTCTGCTTTTCTGCTGCTGTCTCTCATTTTCGTCAAATATGCAAGACTTTGCCGGTCAACTTTCCTTGCTCAAAGTTTGCTTTTTCTCCTTCTCTTTCAGTTTCTCCTTCAATCCATCTTTCTCTCTCCCTCTGTCTCACTTTTTCCTTGTTTTGCCATGAAGGACACCAGGCCTCTAGAGATCCCGTCCCTCAGGAAGAAAGCAAGCGTCCCCCTCCCTCCGTCTGTTTTTTCATAACCTATTATTTATGTCTGACAGACCTCCTCCAGACAAATGGCTGCCATATGGAGAAAGAAAGACAGAAAGGCAGAGAAGAAGGAAGGGAGGAAAAACTCTATCTGCTGCATCTTCATACTCTATGATCTTGCAGGAGGTTTTCTTGCAGGGTTTTGAAATTTCTATCCTTTTTTTTTTTTTGATGATGCTATGTGGGCTGTGTTAATATTTCCTGTTGCATGGGTTCAGGTCTCATGCCACCTGAAGGGGGGTGCATCTGAGCTGTCTGCTGTCTCATTGAGCTGATGGAGATATCAATACTAGTGGCTCATTGTAAATAGATGTACAGCTTCTGTGGGCTGTAAACCATGACCACATTCATACTGTCTCTGTGGTCTATAGGGACACATTTCTCTGCCAAATTCAGTAAAACTAAACATAGAACATAAAGTTAGAGATAAAGTGTTGTATGGAGAGCCTGTAGTTTCAGTAGTGGTGTCAAATGCATCTTACATCAAATACATTTAATAAAATGATTCACAAATTCTTACCAGTTAATGGGAAAACATGTCCTCCACACATAAACCTGATGCAGCCATGCCAGGCAATCAGTTATTTGTAAGATTTACACATAAATCATCATATACATTTTTAAATTATATTTTTATTTATGCATAATATAACTTATTTGATCCTACTTCTCAATAATAGTGGCACTAGTGAAATGACATGTATTCAGTTTAGGGAGCATATTGTATGGAGTTCCAGTTAGGTCCAAGATACAATTCAATAATTTGGCCTATGCACACCATCACAGTGGTGTACAGAGCAAGGTGTAAATCAAACATTATATGACTGAAGGGGGCTTTACAAAAAGTAAATAAATTTAAAAATAAATGAATAAATAAATAAATTATAAAAATTACAGCCATCTTTAATACACACTTCTACAATTTTAGTTTCAAAAGTAATTGGACAGCTGACTGTTAACTGTACATACATATTGAATAATTTCACACCTTAAGATTTAGTCAAATGTCAACATTTATTCTACTGCCAAGGCAAAGTGGACGTGTAGTTTGTCTGTCTGTTTGTCTCTCAGCAAGATTACACAGATGATACCAAGCCAAATTTCCAAGCCAAATAGCCTTTTCTATGTATAGCTCAAAATCACACTAAACTCACCTTAAAACTCACCTTAAATTAGAAGATAAACAAATAATGGTTATCCTTGCTGAAATTGATACATAACCTATGTGTGAGGTACAAAAAATCCCTCATAAAATTGTTTTAACCTCACTTATAGTACTGCATTGAATCACCATAGACCACAGTGAGCAAGGTCATTGTCTGCAGCAAAACTGAGTTGCTTATGTTGATTTAGAGCTAATAAACCTTGAACATCAGTTACTTCAGTTTTACTTAAGTACAAGGGTGGGGACATCAAATCCTGCCATGTCTGTTTTAATAAAATAGACACGTCAAAGAGGTTCAGGCTCCACCAGCATTTTCAGATTAGCATCTCTGAGAAATCATTTGGTTGACCAAATGTACAAAGATTAACCAGCTGTTTTGCTCATACACCACGTTAACTTTTCATTTGTCCTGTCTTCCTCTCCTCACCCCCAGCCGGTCGCAGCAGATGGCTGCCCCTCCCTGAGCCTGGTTCTGCCAGAGGTTTCTTCCTGTTAAAAAGGAGTTTTTCTTTCCCATTGTCGCCAAGTGCTTGCTCATTGGGGGATCGTCTGATTGTTGGGGTTTTTCTGTATTATTGTAGGGTCTTTACCTTACAATATAAAGCGCCTTGAGGTGACTGTTGTTGTGATTTGATGCTATATAAATAAAATTGAATTGAATTGAATTAATATTTTTAACCCCCCTGTAAATATTGACAGTTAACCATGTCACACAGTGCCCAAGCCTTTTAATTCAAAAATTATTTATATATTTTAGCATACTTTGCAGGCCTGTTTTTCTGAGCTTATTAAATGCAGTTTTTTTTAGAGGTACATGGGCTTCAGAGGACAGCCTCACTATAAAAATATAATTTACTGTATGTGAGCTCAACCTTAAACATCTGCAGCAGTATTAATCCATATAACATTGATAGGGTACAATTTCCTGCAGAATAATTATTTTTACTTTTGATACTTGTGAACAATTTGTCAATAGTAGTACAGTTTTGTGTGGAAGCTTGTTTCTGCTGCTGAAAAAAAAAAAATCAAGATCAAAAATCTCAAAACTTCAAGTTACATATCTCAAACATTTACTCAAACAACTCACTGACTCAAACTTCTGAGTAAGTCGAAATTTTGAGATATGGAACACACAATTTTGAGATATCAAACCCGAAACTTTGTTACAGTTTCAGTTTTATTCGTTTATATTATATATCTTTGTACATATTATATAACATTAGAATGAAATGTGAAAGATGAAAAACAAGTCACTCAGCATCTGAACATTTCACAAGATAAAAACTAAAGCAATATGAGTTTTAAAATTAAGATGAAAAAAGTAAAGACAAATAAGATAAATAAGATAAAAGAAGCAATAAATAAGATTTAAAAAGTAATTAATAAATGAACATTCTTGAATTTACATATGTACATGGGGTGTGAGGTGTGTGGTATGCAGCATGTTGCACATTAGAAATCTGACAGCTGTAAGCAGCACTCAGGTGTCAGGTGTTGCAGTTGAGGAGGCTGATGGCTTGACAATAAAAACTGCTCTTTAATCTGATAGTTCGTGCAGCCATACTCCTGTATCATCTGCTTGAGGGTAACAAGGAGAATAGCTGGCGTGCTGGATGGCTATGATCCCTAATAATACTGTGGGCCTTACACAGGCACCGCTGGAGGTAGAGGTTTCAATGGCAGAAAGGCTCTCGCCATTGATGTTCTCTGCTGCCTCTACCACTCTCTGTAGTGATTTCCGGCTGTTGGCAGAGCAACTCCCATACCAAACTGTCATGCAGCTCATCGGCAGGCTCTCAATTGTGCTCCTGTAGAAGGTTGACATAATAACACAAGATTTTGACATAATAATTTTTACTTATAGATGGCAAAAATAAATAAATAAATAAAAATCCATGGTGGAAGCAAGCTTCCATAGTTTTGTGTGCATATTGAGACATTTTTATAGTGTTCATTGCTATTTTTACTGAAGGGATGAAAAAAAAAAAAAAAGAAATACAGCCTCAGGGGGTCACAAGCTAGTGTACTCCTAGTGCTGGGCCCAAGCCCGGATAAATGGGAGCATTGCATCAGGAAGGGCATCCGGCATAAAAAATCTGTGCCAAATCAAACATGCGGATCCATCATCTCTGCTCTCCTTTCTGTAAAAATCACCAAAAGAAGTGGGCATTAGGAGGCCAGCTGCTGTAGGGGACATGTACACCATATTAGAGCACATTAAAATAAAAAATATTAAATCAATAATAGGGTAAAGTTGTTTATTAGTAGCTGCTCTGACTATCTGTTTTCATTAAATTACAATACCTGTGGACTTCTTTTAACGTCATTCACTGCAGATGAGTCTGATGCTGACAGAAGACTAATACAAAGGGATGAAACAGTGAGACAACAGCAGCCCAGGTTCCTTGTCACAGACAGGTAGGTTGTTGTCCTAAAGAGAGTAATACGAAACATGCCACAAAAAAAAAACTACAGGGAAAGTAAGAATTGTACTGTTGCTTTATTTAGCTAATTTTCTCCACTACAGACAAAGTGAGCTGGTCTTGAAACTGAAACTCCTGAATTGAAAAGTGGTTGGCCTCTGGCCATGCCTGCTAGCAAAATGAACACCTTAAATTATATTATCCCTTCCCATTTGTCCTTCTGTTATCCCTCTACTTTTTTCAGTCATTCTTCCTGTTTCTTCTTCACTGCTCTCTTGAGTTGCCCTTCCTGTCAGAATAAAAGTGTCGCTCATGTCTGGTCCCTAAGGGAGCAGCTGGCTGCTTAATCCCTGACAGAGCCTTCTCCCCCCTTCTCCTTCTCCTCCTCCTCCTCTTCTATCAGTTCCTCCCTCCCCGATTCTCCCTTCCTTCCTCCCTGCATCTCCCATGTAATAGCTCCCTTGTTTCTGTTGGACAAAACGGCACCTTTGTGTCCTACTCTGCCTCTCTTACCATCTCTCTAGCCCCCCACCACACCCTTTTTTTCTTGAAGTAAAGCCACATTTAAAGCAGGAGCAGGGAAATTGTAAACAGCAGGTTTTTAGGCCTGGAGGCTGAGGCAGAGTCCGGCAGGGTTCAGTGTCAAGCACAGCAGAGAAGCAGGCCTTTGTTATTTGAGGATTAGTTAAGGTGGTGAGGGTAGGGTTGCCACCTCCAACACCATACTTCCCACATCTCCACACTAATCACCAGCATCAGAACAGCACACCTAACTCCACACATACATGGAATGACAAAAAAAATTGCCATGTCTGCACAGATGTGAACTGGGCTTTATTTTGAAGTTTAAGATGCTTTCTATCACTTGCAAACAGCACTTTCATGTTAAACCCACTAATGTTTACTTGGTTTGATTTGCTGGATTAGTTGCTCATTGTGGCTCTCTAGACAGTGTTATTGTTAAAGTTATCTGAGAAAGATTTGTGTTTAACATTTGGAAGGCAACCCAATCACTGCCTGGACTGACTACAAGAAAGCCTACGACTCAGTGGATATTGGAGTACTTGGCACTACAAGGCTAACAATACACTGATAAACTTCAGTAACTCAACTGAGCTGTGGAAAAGAACACCAGAATCAAGGTGAAGTACTGCAGACATTGCTGACCACAAACTCTTTACATATATAACATGAATATTCACCTTTGTAATGGTATATATACTCACTGGTCACTTTATTAGGTATACCTTGGTAGTATTGGGTTGGATCCAATTTTGCCTTCAGAACTGCCTTACTTCTTCATGGCATAGAGGTGCTGGAAACATTCCTCAGAGATTTTGGTCCATATTGACATGATAGCATCAAATAGTTGCTGCAGACTTGTCAGGAATTTTGGTGAGCCCGTGACAAACTGTAGCATCAGGAGTAGCAGCCAGTGCAGTCTTGTGCTGCCATAGGCCATCTGATTTAAGGTTCAACTTGGTTCACATTCAGATGCTCTTCTGCATAGCTTAGTTGTAACAAGTGGTTATTTGCCCCAGAAAGCTGAATCTGTTCATCTGGAAGTAGTGTTTATTAATTCATTAATATGCAAATCATATATGCAATATTCATGATCATGAAACTGACCTCATGGCTCATTGTCATGGCCCATTGTCACTCAGTGGTGCTAGTTTCGGTCATTATGCAAACGTACTGTTTATAAGATTGGGGAAACCTGCAGTCAGCTGAGACTGAAGAAAATCACCTTTCTTCCCCAGTCTAATGCTGGGGAAGAAAGGTGATGATTCAACAGGTTGTCTTGACCTTTTCCACATGCTTACATGCACTGAGTTGTTGCATTTGGCTTATTAGATGCTTGTGACATATGGCATAGAAACTGAACATTTAACAGTATTCCCCGAAAACCCTCTTTTGTCTGATCATTTCTTAATAACATTTAAATTTACAATAATGGATTACACAGCAGTGGGGAATACATTTCATTACAGTAGGTGTCTTTCTGAAAGTGCTGTAACTAAGTTTAAGGATATAATTCCTCCACTGTTATCTTCTTCAATGCCATGTGCTAACACAGTGCAGAGCAGCTACCTAAACTTTACTCCCACAGAGGTCGATTACCTCGTTAATCGTGTTACATCCTCACTGCGTATGACTCTGGATACTGGGGCTCCTCTTAAAAAGAAAGCCTCAAATCAGAAGTGCTTGACTCCCTAGCATAACTCTCATACGCGCACCTTAAAGCAGATAACCTGTAAGCTGGAGAGAAATAATGTCTCACTCATTTAGAAGAGCTTCATTTAGCCTGGAAAAAGAGTTTGTTGCTCTATAAAAAAGCCCTGCGTAAAGCTAGGACATCTTACTATTCTTTACTGATCAAAGAAAATAAGAACCCCAAGTTTCTCTTCAGCACTTCCCACTGTTGCCAAGTGCTTGCTCATAGGGGGTCATTTGATTGTTGGGGTTTTCTCTTTTCTCTGTATTATTGTAGGGTCCTTACCTTCCAATATAAAGCACCTTGAGGCAACTGTTGTTGTGATTTGGTGCTATATAAATAAAATTGAATTGAATTGAATTGAATTGGTGCTTTTGATGTCACAGTAAAAATGAAAATGATTGGAGGAAGGGGCACAAGTCAAAGAACAGAAGAAAGCCTATAAATGCACTTTTCCTGTCAGGTCAGTGAACACCTTGCTGCTGGCTTATAAAACACAAGCTTTTATTGAAAGGAAGAAGCATTTCTACCTGAGATCACAGGTACGCAGGCAGCCATCATCATCATCATCATGGTGAAGCATTCAGGTACAGTTTACAAAAATACAACTTTATATGTACATAGAAAAAGGCCGGCATCATTGAGCTTATAAAAATAACTAAACTGAAGTCATGCAGGTGAGGGGAGAGGGCACAGGTGGGTTCACAGGTGGGCACCAATAAGGGAGCAGACTGGGCTGACAGAAGCCTCTCAGAGGAGCACACCTGCAGCCTCAGGTGTGACATCACCTGTCTCCAAAATGAAAAGGTGAGCGGTACTGGAGTAGTGCAGGTGAGACACTGTCCTGGTTCAAGTGAGTCTCAGCTGATTGGCTGACACTTTTGACCTGCCAGGTTAATTTCTGATAGTTTAAAGGTAAGCTTCTCACCTATGATCCAATCACGGTTTCTATATCCTGTTTAGAGTGCCCAGGATTGAGTTAGCGTTTAGCAATTCCTGTCCCATCTGGAAGTGAAATACGGCGTTTCGAACAGAAATACATCACTCATGGTGACGCATGTATGAAAGACAGGTGTTTGCTTACGAGATGTCATTTCGGCAAACGACTGATGAGCGTTGACCCCGCGGTCATGTGACCATGGTGTAGTTTGTTTATAGCCTAATGTTAGTGTAGAAATCGAAACATCTGCACATCATAAATCAACCACCCAATCAGAGTGATGCCAACTCACGTGCTGAGTGATGACAAACTGCGACGCCACTTCCTGTGGGCTCCAAAGAGTTCAGATGACCGACAGTAACCGCCTACTGAGCTGCCTCGTGTTAGCAGGAACGCTAATGTGATGCAACAACACATTCAGACCGATCAGGCGCAGCCAAAGCAACGCGGCAAACTGACGCCGGGTGAGTCCTGACGAACACCTGCAGCACCTCCTCAAACCACAACGTATCTGAGGTACCAGCAGGGCGCGACTGTGGATGTTTTGATGAGGACATACTCTACTTCTCCTGACTCCTCGTCCCCTTTAAAGTACCTACTGCTCCACCTGCTCCTCTGTCTCCTGTGGTGGATGTTCATGTCAAACACGACCAAAGCTTCTAATAATGAGGAATCTGTGAGCCCAAAGCTCAGACTGCTCTAAACACTCAGTTTTATCAGTTTTTTTTCTACCCATGGATCTCTATGATGTCACAGGCAAAAAACAGAAGCCCCACCCACCTTCTGTTTCTGTCCAGCCTATCAGAAGAAAGTTGCCCTAAAGTGGGAGGGGCTAAAAGAGCAAATTTCAGTCAGAGAATGGTATGAGATGTAGGAGGATTACTGTGAGCAGAGCACGTCCACTTTAAAGGAGGAAGTCCTCCAAAATGAAGCTAAGCAGCTCATCTCTGCAGACTTTTTAATAATCTGATCCTCTCTGGGGTTTACTCAGCGAATCACTTGACTTCAGCCAGCCCCAAATGAGTCACGCCACCTTTAGGAACCACCTGAAAACAACCATCACAATTAAGGAAGAAGTCCATGATGGACCTGGTTCCACTCAGGTCAGGATTCACAGGAACTCGGAGTCAGTCTGGGATTAAACACGAGTTTTCCGATATTCAAACAAAAAAGGAAGTGAGTCCGGAGGCTTTCTGTGTCATTTTCCTGATGAGGAGGGAAACGTTCAGCTCATAAACATGATGAGGTCACATCTGACGAACACGGAGAGGGAGATGGTAGAGTCCAGGCGGTCCTGGAAGACCGGGTCATTTCACCACGCCCTCCGGTGGATGTTGCTAGGCAGCGAAGCATGGACCCGGGTCAGAACAAACAGGGTATTAGGTAAAGGGGTATGCATGGGTGTAATCGGGATAATCAGGGATAATCCTAACCCTAACCAGAGAAGTAATTATTAAACAAACTTCCGGCTGTTTCCTTCCTCTCCATCAGTGCAAGGTGGAGGAAAGACAGGTGTTAAAGCGGCGTTCAGGGAACACAAATGGCTGCCGACAGATTAACTGCAGTTACGAGTAAATGAGGTCCCTCCTCCTCCTCCTGAGGTCATCCATGTCTTTCACACGGCAGCCATTGTGGATCCCTTTAAAGGAGGCGTTTGGGAGAAAAATGAAATGTCTTCTACATCAGATAATCTGGGGAGTACGAATGGCGCCGAGCTGAACTCCACCCCCGTCAGTGCTCTCCTCCTCATACAGGGAGGTCTCACGCTGGGTTCAGGTCTTTGTGGGAATCAGACCGGCGTGCACGTCCTGCATCCTCTTCTCCGTTAGGAGCTCACCTCTGTCGTCTCTCCCCCCGCCTCCACCAGCGTCACTTGACCTTCCTCCCCCTCCATGATGATGCCCCCCTCCTGCAGCACCACCATCTCACCCTCTTCCTCCACCACGCCACTGGCTCCCTCCTCCTCGTCCTCCTCTCCTCCCACCACCTCCTCGGGGCTGGCGGCAGCGTTGGTGGCGCCGCCCACTGTGTTGGCAGCGGTGGTGTTGGCCTGACTCTGGGCCATGGCCTCCAGCTTGATGCGGTATTCCTCAGCCTCCTGCTCCTTACGCAGCAGCTGCTGTCGGTACTCCTGCGCCTTCCTGTTGGCCTCCTGCAGCTGCCTCTGCAACAGCTCCTGCAGGAGGAGAACATTTAAAATCATTAGTCTGACCATCTCATTCACCCTCTGAACCCCAAACACGCCGCAAACTCGCTCAACCCCCAGCTTACAGACTAAGTCTCATTAAAACCAAATTAAATTACAGCATGTATGTAAACACAGGGGCGGAGCTTCTTTGTTAAAGCTTTGTAGGGGGCGCTATAGAGCCATTTTCAATAAAAAAGGAGCAGCTGAGGGGAAAATGAAATAAATCCATGTCTCAAAAACCGCATACAGTCAAGCGAGTTCTCACCACCATGCTGGAAAACATCACAGACGCATCCTTCAGTCTAACTTTATTTAAACACGTTCAGGTGAACTACACTGTACAGCTCTGCAGGTTCATAGGAAGCTTCCTCACACACGTATCTACCACACACGTTTCCGATGAATGATTTAAATAAAGATCTTTGCCTGACATCAGCATGCGCTGGCTTCCTTTACTGTCTCTGAACACAGGGACTAAACAAAGAGTCACTCGCTGTGTGACATCACGTCAAACACAGTAAAATATCATTAAAAGCTTCTCATTGTTGGACCGTTTTTCTGATTTTGGTGTTCCTTTCATAAAAAGCCAACATTTTATTCAAAAACAGGTGAAACTGTGACATCACAAACCCTGATGATGCCTCTGTGTGTAGGTATGAGTGAGCAGCTTGTTTAGGCCTGACATTTAAAGAACTGTAACTTTAACTTCTTCTTCTTCCTTTTCATTTTTAGCTTTCTGACCCTGCTACATGTCGTTGCTTGCGCTGGCAGCCATGATTGCTGTGTATCCGCAGAGGTTCAGAACTCTATACGAAGTGAAAATGTCCGCGGGGTTCAGAGGATTCACCGATCGAAGCGTGGAGGCAGCACTCACCGTTTCTCCCGTGTTGTTGTGGTTGTTGGTCACCTCCAGCTTCCTTTTCCTGGAGGGCGGGGGCTGCGGCTCCTCCGTCACCACCTCCTCTGTCACCGTGTTGGCGGGCACGGCAAGCACTGAAAGAGGAAAAAAAGGTCAGGATGTAAACACCATCGGACTTCCTGTCACTTCCTGCTCAAACGCGTCTGCTTCATACTCTGCTGTCCGTGCTGCATGGTGACGAAGAACGGCTGCGCCATCCCTCCGGTCGTCTGCAGGTTTCCGTGCTGGTCCGTCACTATGGTGATGACCCTCTGACCGCCCTCGTTAACAACGGTGGCGTGCTGGATGTTGGAGTCGAGAGCGCTAGCAGCCATCGCCTCCTCAGAATCTCCTGAAAGGAACCGTGAAGCTTAAAACCAGGTGTGTGTGTGTGTGTGTGTGTGTGAGAGTGTGTGTGTGTTTCTCACCTGCGTTGGCCTTGTTGAGCAGCTCAGCCAGGTTGACCACGCCCCCCTGAATGGCAGGTATGCCCTGGATGATGAACTGCGGCTGGTTGGTGGTGCTGCTCGTCTCCACATTCATGCTTACCTGGTTCATGTTCACCTGGTTCATGTTCACCTGGTTCTGCATGCCCTCCTGCACACACAGTGAAGAGTTCAGTCAAATAAACTTCTTTTTTCTTTTTCTTTCTGTGTTTCAGTCTCCAGCTCCACAGAAACGACCAATCAGACAGCTGCTGTTAGTAGTGTTTTATATATCCTCGTTTTGGCACCATCAAGTAATCCCAACCTCTTCCTGTAAACATGATGATGGCAAAAAGACAAAGGGTGTGTTCCAGAAGTCCCTACTATCTCCTTTTCCTAACCTCTTTTCCTTGTCTTATACCTGCAGTGGCTGTGATTGGGGTTAGGATCCTAGTTACAAGTAGAGTTTCCTCTTAGGAGGGGGAGATGTTATCAGAATGAGTGCATAATCAGTTCAAAGCTCTGAGCGCAGCACCAAAACTCTGTCCTAAAACTCTTCACTCAGTCTTCAAGCTGAGTGTTTAGAGGCGAGCCCACTTATTGCTCCTCAGTAATGCTGGGATCTTATGAAATAGAGCAGAAATTAACTGAGCTTCTTTTTCGATGTGGGCTTCATAGATAATTGGGAAACTTTCTGGGGAAAACCTGGTCTTGTTAGGAGAGACGGCATCCATCCCACTTTGGATGGAGCAGCTCTCATTTCTAGAAATCTGGCCGAATTTATTAAACCCCCCAAAACATGACTATCCAGAGTTGAGACCAGGAAGCAGAGTTGCAGTCTTACACGCCTCTCTGCAGCTTCTCTCCTCCTGCTATCCCCCCAAAACCCCATCCCCATAGAGACTGTGTCTGCTCCCAGACCATCAAAAAACAAACCAAAAATCAGCAAAAAACTATTTAAGCATAAAAATTCACAAAGAAAGAACAATATAGCATCTTCAACTGCACCAAAGAG
>VUQS01025131.1:4387-20648 GCA_015108495.1 Heterochromis multidens | reverse complement strand
CAAAGGTGTGAAAAAAAAAAAAAAAAAAAAAAAAAAAACATAAAGAGGAAATCAAATTCAGAAAATGTCTATGCCCATGTATCAATGCAATCAAACAATGCAAAAAGATAAGTAGGGATACAGACTCTTTGATTAAAATGCTACATAGGGAAAACAGAAGGTTGAAGGAAAAACAGGAGAAAAGCACTGAGGAACAAAATCATCAGTTTCTGAGCTAGAAAAAAACTATAAACCACTTTTAGGGCACTTTGTGTATAAGAGAAAAAGAGGCTGGATCTTGAAGGGGAAATCTGTAGCAAAAAACATGAAATTGAAGACCTAAAGAACAGACTAAAAACACAGGAGGCAGAACACAAAGAGGCAATAGTGGATAAGTGTAAATGCAACATAAAACAGAAACAAGTGGTATATGAAAAGAGCGTTAAAGACAAAGAGCACTCCAGAAACAATGAAACAAGAAAGCTACAGATTAGAGTCTGTCAGCTGGAACGTAATCTCCAGCACTTCAAGGAAGAAGTGTTAAACCAGTGAACTACGCTATTAAATTATCTGGCGATAGAAGAAGATTGGTCATCTCCAGTCAAAGGTTAATGCATGCACAATTCGAGCTTAAAAGAAAAAAAGCAAAAGGACGAAGGAGGATCTCTCTTTGAACTGCAGTTCCTCAGGTTTCTTCCTATCAATCTGGCCCACAGGAGTTTTTCCTCATCTTCATAGAGAGCTTTGGCTGGGTCAGGAGCGCCATCACAGCAAATTAACAAATAGAGATTAGATTATTGGAAAGAAGGAATTAAATGTTTTTTTCAGTTTGTTTTTTTTTAAAACAAAAACAACTGAAGTGAAATTTATGGTCCCGCAAATGTGTTGCATTTCTGTTTGGACGGGAGGGGGGGGGTTCACCCACTGCAGATGGACTCCTGTGCAGTCCTCCAAAATCCTAAAGTGGAATTTATGGTTCAGCAGGGGTAGCACATTCGCAGCCCGCTGGCAGTCCAGGGATGGCCCGTCTGCCTGCAGAAAGCTCTGTTGTCAATGGAGGCAGTGTACGCGCAGGGGTTTGCTAGTGCTTATAAAACAAATACCTTAAAGCCAGTCAGAAGCCCAGCTTTTCTGTGGCTGTAATGTGAACACAAGAATGATATAAAAAATGAGAGCTTGTGATGGTGTACACTTCCCTTAAACATCTAATACTAATTTTAATGGCAAGACAAGTGCATTTGTGCTATGTACTATTACACACTAGTACATTAGTATGTTAGTGCTTTGATGGCCAAGATGTACCTGTGTGCTAATTTTGGTTTCTCAAATCCTTATCTATCTATCTATAGATTTCATATAATAAGATTTCATATGCAGGGACAATACAAAGCAACAGCATAAAACATTTCCAGAATACATTTTAGAGGCATAAATAAAAGAATGGATGGTGAGGTGATTCATAATGAGTATTAGCTAAAACAATATTAGTTCAAAAGCTCAAAGGTGGTAAAGATTACAACCAAACTTCTCAAGTGAAAATGAGTGTTAACTTCTAGCCTTCATTCTTTTGTAATAAAAGCAATTATTGCAGTTTTTTCTGCATTTATGTAGCTGGAAAAAGTTCAGGGACATTCAACTGTTTTTATGAAAATCTTTTGTCAGAAATGTCATCATATTAATACATTTAAAAATCACAAAACATGAAGTGCTGTTTATTCTAATTTAAAAACAAATTTTCCTTTACTGATTTAGACTTTTAGCTGAAGGTTTAAATAAGTACTTTCTTAATAGTAGTACTTCTATATAAGTCACATTCTCCTCAGCATTATCTGTAGCAGGACAACACTAGCTTCTTTAACATAGCCCTGCACATAATGGCATATATACCTCTGCAGTTTCACCTCTAGAGGTGGCTAGTAATAAATAACACAGTGATAGACTGCAACTTTATTAGTGTACTCTACAGCTGTTAAATAATGCAGTTATGGGAATATAAATAGACACATCTCAGATATGGTTTTCAGATAATGATGTTGGTCCATCACTGCAGAGCAGAGGTTTCTGGCACAACTTCACCTACTTCCAAGGTGCATGGAGAAGAATAAGGTTCTAAAGAGGACGAAGCTCCAGCCTGTGGCCTTCATCATCCCTGATGAAGGCCACAAAACATGTTGGTCAAGTAATAAAGCTGTTCTTTATAATACAAGTGTTGCTGGAGCTTCAACCTCCATTACTGCAGACCCACATTGCCATTATATTTTTATATATTACAGGCAGAATATTTCACATGATAATCGCTTTAGGTTGGAAAAAGCTTTTCATGCAAGTGCAAGGATGAGATCATCATCATGGGTTTACTGTTCATATTTAAGTGAGATGATTGTTATATGTCATGTGTTTTTCCTTCTATATGTGTTTCTACAGAATTGACCAGGACTGGGCAAATCGTATGGTTGCTAAACTGGTAGGATACAAAAGGGTGGAAAGGTTAATTAAACCAGCTGAGGCTCAGACAGACAACAATGTCTGGAAGAGCAAGCAACCCCAGCTTCCTCGTAGTCTTCCTCATGGCACAAGCTCAGGTCCGCTCGGCAGACCAGGAAGCCACAGTAAAGGCTTTTCCACTGCAGTTCCCAACCTTAAGGACAAAAAGGGTCAGGACAAAAAATTCAACAGGCTGCAATTACTCATGTTCATAACCCAAACTCAACCTTCCACTTTGGTCTGGGGGAAGTCATGGAAGTACAACAAATCCTTGCCATCACCAGCAGAGGGCTCCACAGACTGGGGCCAGTGCTGGATGTTTGCTACCCAGCAGTCTTGCTCTGAAACAGGCAAACCTTGGCCAAATGAGCCAAACATAATGGATCCTCAGATCCTTCATGTCTGGATAAAACCTGACTATAGGACGCTGGAATCACGGCAACTAAATTTGAGTCTTCCTACTGAAGATTGGCAGATGTCCTGGAAAAAATCTGATCAATGCAGTAAGGAGGATACATCTTCTACAAATGGAGAGAACATCCCCAAATCTGGATTATTCACATTGCTGCTTGAGACTGAGCACCACAACAAAGCCTTGCACTCATCAGAATGGAGTGACTCATGGAGATCAACCAAGCCAGCAAATCAGCAGAATCCATTTATTGTTCCAGATG
This sequence comes from Heterochromis multidens, assembly GCA_015108495.1. Taxonomy (NCBI): domain Eukaryota; kingdom Metazoa; phylum Chordata; class Actinopteri; order Cichliformes; family Cichlidae; genus Heterochromis; species Heterochromis multidens. The sequence continues at coordinate 17,511 of VUQS01025131.1, read as the reverse complement.
ATGGTATACTGAATGAGTCTGTGGCTAGGAAGCAAGACAAGGATAAAGAGATAAGCTCCAAGTGGGAAGAATGTTGGAGGCTTGCAAATCACCACAGCTGCAACAAATCTAAAGTGCCCCAACATAAAAAATCTCAGAGTCCAGAGTGGGCATATTCATGGCGAGCATCCACAGTGGTCATCAACAACCCAAAGAATTCAAATCCCGTTCTGAGAAAAGATCATGACTGCAGCTTTGATGACCACAACCAACACAAAGAGCCCAGTTTCCACAAAATCATGCCTGTGCCACGTGAGCATAAAGATAACCATCTATACCTGCAGCTCTGTGAAGAATTTAAGGCAGTCTCTGAGTGGAGCAGGTCATGGCAGATGACCAAAAACAACTCCGAACCATGTGAGGAAATAGAGATTGTCCTTAAGGCCTTGCCTCCAATGACAAAGACTGCTTTGGAGGCTCAGAGGGTGGAGAACAACCCTAAAGTACATTTTTCAACTTCAAATGAAGCAGATGCATGCTACAAGCAACTGAAACATGACATAATATACCAGCCGAAGAGAGAATTCAGCCAGTCGAAGTTATTTCTTCTGAAACATCTGAAAAAAATGTTGCCTTTCTCAGAATTGAGAGATTCCTGGAAGATTATAAAGCACAGAATGAGGTTGGAGAGAAGAAGAATGAAGATAAACCTACTCAACCCTTTCAGAGATTCAGAAAAGGGGGGTGACATGAAACCTGTTGCAGAGTGGAAGGAATCATGGAAGTTTACATATCAGCCCCTGTACCAAGACCCTGACTTGTGGCAGCAGGGTTGGTCAGCCACAGCCCAAACCCATGTAGCTCAAGCAAAGCACCAGAGCCACAGTGTACCTGTGGAATTCCCTAAGAATGAGGGAAGCAGGGAGTGGAGTTTAGGGGAATCGTGGAAGTTCTCAAGACACCAGCATCGAAGTGTGACTTCCCACAATCCTGACAAATCATGGACACAATGGAGACATGTTACATCCATTTCAGACTGGCAGGGAGCCTGGATGGTCGCAGAGGCTCAGTTCCATCATGACAAACCCTCCTTAACTCAGTGGAGAGAAGCCTGGAAGTGGTCCATCTACCACACACACTGGATTGAATCAGTGCCTAGAGAGAACTGGGTGGATGAATCAATTGAGATTCAACTGCTAAAGGGGAAGACTTCCTTGCAAAGGATCAAAGCTCAAATGAGCCGCTCTTTTGACAGCCAGATGTTCAGGGAAAGATACCCTGAGAAAGATTGGAGCCCTTCATGGAGTACTGCAACCTTTTTGAACCATCAGCCAAGTCATTATGGGTCTTCAGAAATGATTAGGCAAAGCATAAGCAACACTATTCAGCAGCAACATGCCAGTGCAAGCGAGCATGGATGCAAGTGGGGAAGGTCATTCAGGCTTGCCAACCCCATGCCCCAAATGGACCAACTCTGGCTGGAGTCCCCTCATAACCATTGTCACTATTCAGTCATGTGGTCAAGAGAAAAGAAAATAGAAAATAATGTCAGAAACAAATCTGATAACAATCCCGCAACCTACAGCCTTTGGAGAAACTCCCATGAGTTCCTGCAGAATGCCAGTGCACAGAACAAAGAGAAAAGAAAGCTGAAGGGGACCAATGACCCTAGTGAGATCATAACAAAAAAGTCTAAATCAAGGAGGCATTTGTGCTCCAACATTGCCAAGGAGAAGCAATTAGAAAAGAAGTGGGCAGGATGCCACCTCTTGGGTAAAACACAACCACGTCCAAGGAAAGGTGCTAGTTCAGTAAAAAAACTAAATCCTGAGGAAAAAACCAATGAAAAGTTCTTTGACGAGTGGGCAGAATCTTGGAGGTTCTTGGTTAGGCCTGGTAGTTTGAAAAAGCAGATGTCCTGCAAGTCCCTGTCAGGTTGGAATGAGTCCTGGAAGTTCAGAGTTCCACCATATCAATCTCTGAATGGCCCAAAAGCAAAATAGGCAGAACATGACTACATAGTTCATCCGATTTGTGAAGTTCAGACTATGTAAAACCTTCCCCAAAAAGCTAATGGCTATTATCAGAGCAAAAATTCAGTTGCTTCATATTTAGCCCATTAGAAAGAAATTGACATTATATTCCCCTTTCTGTACTATGAAAATATTTCATTGTCGCCTCATATCTTGACTACCAAAGCTCAAAAACATTAAGTAAGTAAGTAAAATTTTATTTATATAACACCTTTCAAGATAAATATTACAAAGTGCTTCACAACAAAAATGCTAAAAAATTAACAGTGAGTAATAGTATACTTGTCGGTTTCATAAGGATAAGAAGGGACTCTGAGTCTTTTTCAGGAGTAACTTAACAGGGCTGGACAAATTGGTTGAATCTGATAGACATGGGATAGTTTCTCCAATCATTAGGACACATTATGTTGTAAAAGCGCTGGTGTTAATTTTAGCATTTGCAGGCATGCACTTTTTTTCTTAGTTCAAGGACAAAAAAAGTCTTGTTATTGTGTACTAAGGCATTCCCACAACACATTCTGACTGTTATGAGAGTTGAACCTGTTTATTTCTGGTATGCACAACCAGAACTAGTATTTATGATGGAGGAAAATAAGAAAAATAAGATAAGAGTGAAACTGTAAGTGGAGTTTGAATTGTTGAGGAAAGGACTGGAGTGGCTACAAAGATACATGGAAGTGCTTGTAGTGTTTATGAAAGTGGATGTAATGCCAAATACTATATTTCGATTGAAGGAGTAAAAAAATAAATAATCTTTGAATTTCTACACTGTGGTACAAAAAACAAGTAACTTTCAGCAAATTATTCATATAGCTACTACTATAATTATGAATAGCATACTCACTGGTACGTTAGTGGTTAAAAGGAACTTCAAATCTGGTTTCAGAATCCTATATCACAGTTTCATATTTTCTTACTTAATTTATCTGCAGACAACTTGGATGTTCTAGAAAGGTATGAGTTGATAGAAAGCAGCTGCTCGGGCAGGTGTCTTATTTCACTGACAAGGTTATAGAAGAAGGCTCACTGAGAACACCTAGTGGACAAGTTCAAAGTGACATAAGTGTAGTGTTTTAATCATCTCAGATAAATTTAGTGTTTACTGTCTTCTGGTCAAACATATATGAGCATGAAAATATTAAATTAATGTTAGTATTAAATTGATGCTACTATATTGTTTGTTTTGAATTATGTACCTGTAGTACAATGCAAATGGTACAGGAATAAATAAAGTTATGATTGTTCTTGCTGATTGTTGTCTTGATATTTTTATTGTTACAGACTGTATTATTTAATTGTTACTTTGGTGGCAACACCTGAAGTTTATCATTATAATCAATCAATGAGATTATAGTCAGAAATAGGAATGTCATAATAATGTATCAAATGCCAACAATGTCAACAATAGCAGCTTTTTTCTTGCTGTCTCACCCACAAACAGTTTGTTATCACAAATCATATTGTATTGTTATTGGTCAAAACAGGCAGACATGGAGACTAGATGTGGAACAAATTGAAGCATTTAACAGCTAAAAAGCCTGATATTTCCTTCGCAAGTTTGTAAAATCACAGAGAGACAGAAAAGAGGGATAATGGGTGTTAAGTGTGGGACATTGTCTCATTGACATGGTGGTTAAGGGATAAAAACGCTCTACAGTCTTACATAAAGAGGGGCGCCTGGTTGCACTACAGTGGTATCATACCTTTGTTGAGCTGACTGAAATGGTGTCATTAAGTCATGACTTGATTGAACAGTACTGGTATTCTAATCTTGTCTAGTCCAACCACAGCCAGTTACTGAGGGGGTGAGTACTTGGGCCGGCATTCAGTACATACATTTATCATTTAATGGTTGCACCTCTGACTGCACCATAGAAATAGCAGTTGAGCCACAAGACTGATACACAAGACTGGATTATGCACCTGACAGTTACCTAAAAAAGTCAGATACTATATAAGTATGTTTTATTACAGTTTGTGGAAACACCACTGTTCTCTGTATTCTACTGCTAAGTGACATATCTCTGTGTCTGCAGACTTTCCTATTGGTTGGCTTATATACAAATATCACTTTTAAATACACCACCACCTTTTTCTTTAAAAAAAAAGTGTTAGAACTGGTTACTGTGTAGCAATTTAAATACATTTTAAAGAATAAAAAAAAGTACTCTTGATCAATGTGCATTTGTTGCCAGGCCAGAATTGAAAAGGATATTTTTAATCACAGAGACTTTTACTACACTGATACATAGATGGAATTATTAAAATTGGTTAGGGTGGTATTATTTAAATGACACCACAGAGTCTTGTTTCTATTTTGATGAGATCTTCGAAACCTTTCAAATGTCATATGATTGGGAAAAATAAACAACTGTAACCACCCAAATGTACTGGAATTTTCTTGCTTGTCCACATAACAACAATGAAGCAGACAGTAATCTTAACAGACAGCTTTATTAAACTAACATTTGATTTGAATCAAGAAATACTGTATATACACAGCAGCCATAATAACGAGAAGACTCCTCCAGATTCTGCAGCTTGTGTTGCCCGGCTGTAATTTTCTGTCTTTAGCAGCAGGATGATCTGAGGATCCCGTTACAGGTGGAGGGGACTCCTGCTGCTGTGTGACCTCACTGAAAAATGACCCAAGAGCAACAGCAGTACCTGATCTGTAGCTTCAGTATGTATAGAGAGTTCAGTAAGATGTGTAGGAAGTATGAGGCCACTTGGACAGCCCAGTAAATGATTCATTGGACAGTTCTGGTGATGTCATTGGTCTTCACATGTCAACTGTTTATTCTGTTGAGTCACACTACACGGCACTGAGCCTTGTGGCCTTATTTCATTCAGTCATCTCAATTGGTCTTGAAGTATAAATAGTTGTTTACAAAGCATTATTAGTCCAAACCACAGGAAGTCGCTCATAAATAAAGAGGATATGAGATGTGCTGGACTCTACACTGCTTTCACCAAGTTAATTACTGGAAATGTGGTAACATCACTAAAAATAAATCAGACAGGGCTGTAAACAAGCAGACAGTTTATCCAGATTATCGAAACTACTAAATCTTGAGGTCACTCAAAAGGTGAGGTGTCAAATCAAGCTCCAGCTGGGTACATGTTAAGTATTGAAAGTTCCCAAACATTTCACAGGAATCCACCTCATAGAGTAAAGATGGATGTAGACACTGTTATGTCACCCATCCACTTTGGAAACCCCAAGGTTACTATTTTTGCCCACCATCACGATGGTTTTTGGAGCCAGAACTTTATATTTGGACAAGTGGGTGGAGTGCTAAGTTTTAAGCTAAGGTTAACAAGGTTGGTTAGCAAGCTTCATAAACTGTACAGGTGTTTCAGATAGATATCTATTAACTCATGTGAAGTGAGTAATACATTGCAAGAATGTCACAAAAACTGAATCTCAGACTTCTTGGATGGTCGGTACTGCGCGACAAGCCATAATAGTTGTCAGATACTGTAAGTTAATGGGAAAATGCTCCAAAATGCACCAACACCAAACACTGTAGAGAGGTTCACTTCAGTGACTTGAGTAAGGCCCCAATCACACAGGCCTGGAGACCAGATCTGGCAATCACTGGTCATGAAGGAAAAATGTGTATTCCCCAACCGGTTGGTGAATGATTGCGAGAGGTAGAGGCAGTTGCTAGGTGAAACTGGTTGAAGTATATAAGTATACAGCACTGCACCTAAAACCTTGCAATCTTGTCTGCAAACACTTAAGTACTCTCAAGTACTCTCCAAGCAGTAGCGAAACTGAAAAGTAAGACACAAACCAGAAATGGAAAACGTTTACCTTCGAAGTAAAAGCTGCATCTTTTGAAACATGTTGGCTGCATGGGTGAGGCATATCTTTTACTTTGAAGGTGAATGTTCTCTGTTTCTGGTTTGCAGTGTACTTCAAATTTTACTACCACTCAGCGAGTAGTTAGAGAGAGTTTGCAGACAAGTGGGCATCTTCCACACAAACTACAGGCGACTGTAGTAATCTAAACTTAGGACAAAAAGTAAGGAAATTTGTGTTTGATTGATTATTTCTTTGTTTTAGCAATGCTTCTTGGCAATAAATCTTATACTGTTGGAAAGCCTCTTTATTTCCCCTTAAATGGTGCCACATTTGTAAGGTAAATGCATTTGTGGATTGAGGAGCAGAGTTGCGTATGTGGGTTGTGCCCATGAAAAACTTGCCAAGACCTGTGTGACTGAGGCCTTAGTAGACATGAGATTTAGCAGATATCGATCAGCTACAGCTGCCTCTGTTGGCACATCTGTCCATCAAAGAAGTCACACCCCTAACTTTAGGCCTTACCAGTATAACACCAGCATGAGTTATAAAAAGTTAATTCACTTCACAGTTATTATGAAGTGGGAAACACTCCACAGAGGCCCAAACCTTTTTTTTTTTATCAGGCTGTAAACATGTAAAGTTAAACATTTTAACATGGGAGCCTTGGTGGACTGATTCTTTTTGAGCCATTAGGAGAACTAGAACTCATGTATTGCCTTTATTTTTCAGCTGCTTGGTTCACAAGAACCATTTTAGTTTATATCAGTCTTGTGTGAGCAGCCAACAAACTGCTATTCGCAAACATGTACATCAACCCTTGTGGAAGAAGCTGGAAACTTTTCCCACTCAGCAGCTTTTAAGTTAATGGGGTACCATGAAAGAGACTGCCTCTTTCCCCTTGTTGACAGTGTCCCTTTCCCAAGCATTGCTAGTGTTTGATTATTATTTAGTTCCTCTAGTTTAAGGAATTATGATTAATGCAGTAAATTGGAATTCCTCAGGGTTTCTTTGTTTTCATTACAATTTTTCTAATAAATGCCACCAGTTTATTTCTCCTGCCTAAAAACCTGCATCTTTAACATCTTTTATAAAACTTTCTGGCACCAAACAACCACTGCCCTTCATATGGGATCATGGCTGACAACCATCAGCTCATCCTCCACTGTCCTATTTCTAATCAGCAGTTTTATTGTAATGACTTCACAGACCAACACATCCTGGTTAGCATAGACAGACTAATGACACACTCTCCTTTAGCTTTTATTCCCACAAGCTTGACACTTTAAAAAAAAAAAAAACTAGAACCAATTATCTAAACCAGGACAATTTCACATCCAAGTACTCCAACTATCAGTAAGACAATTAACTCAGCTTTTCCCACAGGAGCCTGGACGCCTGCAATTTGATACAAAGAGGTGCTTCAGAGTTGGCTGATTGCCAGGGAGCGTGAGAAATGTCTGGAGGAGGTGCTACTACTTGGATCCTTGTCATAATAAATGTGCATGTTTTAGCATGAAGAAGATTTAAAAGCCATCTGGTTTCTGATTGGTTCACACTTGCAAACAGCTGTCATGTTTGTCTGTGCAGCTGCGCTTGTTGATTAAAGATTCATTTCATTTGAGTATTTGTGCACAATTCATGTCACTTCTCTGTATTTCCATGCAGCTGGCTGCTCCTCTCCTGTTTCTCGTTGCCTTACCCTGATACTAAATTTAGAGCTCTGGATCTGTTAGCGTACAATGCAAAAATAGCAAAGAAGGGAAGCCTTCTCACCAGAGAGCAGAGACCCGGGACACACTCAGTGTACGCTGGTAAAAGTTAAAAGCAGAAAACAGAGAGTAAGACAGGAACGTCTGGAGCTGCTGTAAAGTGTAGAGACAGACAGGCGCAGATACAGAGACAGAGAGTAGTGAACACAAACTGTAGTCCACCTTAATGTAGAGTGTTTCATACAAGAAGGAATGTAAATAAAACAACAAACTGTGAGAGACACAGAAAGACATCAGGTAAGTTGGGATTTTTATTTTTTTATTTTTCAATTTATTGAATCTCATATATACTATATTATAATTAATAATTTACTGAAATAATTCATTTCAATTACAATGTTGAAAAAATACTAGAGTTATGAATGAAGAAAGCTAAAGCTAGACATCTTTGTGCTAAGCTAGGGCTAGGCTATAACATGCAAGCTCAGGGCTCAAAAACTGCTAGAAGCATAATACACTCATATCTTGGAGGTGCCAGTGGTCAAGTTGCACTGTGGGTAATGTAGGCTCCAGGGGTCCCAGTGTTAACTGTTTAACTGTTTGGGCTGACAAGTCTTACACTAAATAAAGTCTTACATTAATAAAAGTCCTACACTAACAAATGTCTTACACTAAATAAAGTCTTACATTAATAAATGTCCTACACTAACAAATGTCTTACACTAAATAAAGTCTTACATTAATAAAAGTCCTACACTAACAAATGTCTTACACTAAATAAAGTCCTACAGTAATAAAAGTCTTACATTAATAAAAGTCCTACACTAACAAATGTCTTACACTAAATAAAGTCTTACATTAATAAAAGTCCTACACTAACAAATGTCTTACACTAAATAAAGTCTTACATTAATAAATGTCCTACACTAACAAATGTCTTACACTAAATAAAGTCTTACATTAATAAAAGTCCTACACTAACAAATGTCTTACACTAAATAAAGTCTTACATTAATAAAAGTCCTACACTAACAAATGTCTTACACTAAATAAAGTCTTACATTAATAAATGTCCTACACTAATAAAAGTCCTACACTAACAAATGTCTTACACTAAATAAAGTCCTACAGTAATAAAAGTCTTACATTAATAAATGTCCTACACTAACAAATGTCTTACACTAAATAAAGTCTTACATTAATAAATGTCCTACACTAACAAATGTCTTACACTAAATAAAGTCTTACATTAATAAAAGTCCTACACTAACAAATGTCTTACACTAAATAAAGTCCTACAGTAATAAAAGTCTTACATTAATAAAAGTCCTACACTAATAAAAGTCTTACATTAATAAAAGCAAAACTTAAATGTAAGATTTTTAACCCCCTCAGGTCTCCATTATCATCGGTGACAACCCAAACTCTAACTCTAACCCTGAGCAGTCAGATTATGTAATTACATTTTTTTTTATTAATTTGTTACCTCAGGTCTTGTTAATATAGAAACAAAGAAAACAAAGATTCTCACAGACATTAAAAACTACTTAAGATTTTTCCACAAAAGTCTATTTTATCTTTCTCTAGGGTTAAGATTACCACCTATGATCACTTCGACCTCAAAGGGATAAAATCCACCCATTAATAGAAAAACTGTAATGCCAAAATAAATGTATGAGACTTAATTTGAAAGACAGCACCTTCTAGTTTCTGAAAAGTTGCATATTTAAGATGTGGTTAAATTAAAAGCCAACATTAACCTGTAAATAAGTTAACATTCCCAGGTGTATTAAAGTAATAAGAAGTCCACATTTGTTAGATGGTGATCTAATATTTAGAATAACCACTAAATGAGAATCCTTTGAATCCTTTAAAGCCCAGGAGCTCTCTACCTCGACTGAATGCTTGTCCAAGGTTCACTCTTATCTCCTTTGTTGTTTCTGTCACTTCCCGGTTTCCTGTACTTTGCCTCATCCAATAAAGCGACATCTTTTGTCAGGTACACAAATGGCATATGCAAGAAGTTTGCCTTCAGGGCTTTTGAAGACATCGTTAACATTGTGAAAGGGTTTATTAGCAACGTGACAAAGCATGTGTCATGGTGCTAAGGTTTTGTGTTCTTGAATTTGGACTCTTTGTTAAAGAATTTAAATTTTGGCTTCTGTTTGGTTTTTATTATTATTCTGTTTGATTTTTTTAAATTTCTTGTCTATTCTTTTGTGAGTTTTCATTTCTGTGATATTGAGTCTTTGTTTCCTGTTTTTACTTTATGGTTATTATAGTGCTGAGTTAAAGTTACTGTCATATCTTTTGTTCTGGTTTGTGTACTAAACAGTTGTAGCACTAGTAGCAGCAGTTCTGTGTTTGTGCCTCCGTCTGTCTCATTTTTGTGTTAATGCCTTCGTCCTCATGTGTTCTTTTGTCACTGACATCTTGTTGAAGTTAGTATTCATGTCTGTTAGTTCTCTGTTGGTTATTTCCTGTTTTACTTTGAAGGTGTCATTTTGACTTCCTGTCTGGCTTTCCCTGTTTCCCTCATTTCTGTTCACCTGTTGTTGACAGCTTTTTGTTCTGCTCCCTCCTGTTTCTTGTTGAGTAGTTAGTCCACCTAAATAATCCTGTGTTGGTCTTTGATGAGTTGATGTTTTAGGTTCCCTCTTGTGCTGCAATGTTCACATTTCTGAATGGTTCTTTGTGTTTTCGGTTACTTTACCTTTACTTTAGTTTATATTGGACTTTTTATCACCCATTAAAGCTCACTTTTTGTTGCTTCATCCTGCATTTGGGTCCTCTGCATGTCTGCACTGCACGAATTGTGGCAGCATTACTTTTATCTAAATCTAACCAAGCAGATCTGCTGTCTAAACCTAACCAGTGGGTGAAGCCGACATATGATGTGCTAAACACAAAGGTCCAATCAGGACAGGATTGCTGACAAACCTGTGAGTTCTCCTACCACCACATCCTCCAGCCTACAAAGAAAACAAAGCTAAGTCTAAAACATAAGCCACAGTTAACAGTTTTGTGTTTGCTCCATTCATCCAGCACAAACTGCTACCTCTGTGGGTTTTGCTACAACCAGCTACAAAACCATATGTGCCAGCAGCTCAACACACAGGAATCTGTCACTTTTCTTATGAAAGCTGTTAGCTGACTTCCCCAGACACAGAGCAGAGGATGGACAACAGTTTCAGCTTGTGTGTCAAATATAAATCTGCATCTTTAGTCTTGCTTATCATAGCTGACATTTACTTACTAACTGGGGTATGTTTGGAAAGGTTTCATTTCATTTATTTTTTTAACCCTTCCAGACCTGAAGTCATTTCATATGTTCAGATCATTGTCATTTGATTCTTAGTAGTGTCCATTGGGGAAATCCTGAATGCCATCCTCTGCAGTGAGATGGTGAAGGAGGTCTGAGGTCATTTTCTAATTTTAGTTCATCGTTAGTTGGTTAAGTATGTTTCATTTATTAACACAGACACTGCTAAGTCCAGAGTCAATTTTCCAGACAGACAGAGATTAAAGTCTGTGACCTTTCTGAGTTCTCTGCACCTCTGACTCTATTAGATGTCTATATTATAGTAGTTTTAAAGAATTATGCAGATATATTTTGTATAATTCAGCTGATTACCTATAGATAATTTTGTGACTCTTCAGTTTATTTAAAAAAATAGTCAAAGACTTGACCCTCCCTATATTTTGAACAATAATGAATTGGAGAGCACAAACATTTTGCTACTGTAGCCCAAGACACTAACATATGCAAAAATTTCAGATATAAAAATGACCAAACTGACATTATTATGCTTGAATGACAGAGAAACTACAGAATAAGCGTTTCCATCTTTCCCGAATCAGTGCAGTGATGTTTTGTTGTTATTGCTGCTTGAAGCTGAGCTGAGTTTAATTTTAGAGCGTTGCTGGTGGTCTGGTGTCACAGTTACACGAGCCAGTATTCAACAAGACGCTGCACTGAGAACTGGACCAAAGCTGGGCTGATAACTGTGTTATATTGTAGCTATGTATGTATGAGAAGAGAAGCTTGTGATTACTGTTTAGGTACCGATTTAGTGTCACAAATGTTTTTACATTTACATGTTAACATGAATACTGAATGAAAATGTGTTTGTCTAGATAAGCTCAGTGGTGTATTACTAACTTAAATTCCTCAAAATTAGAAACATATTTTGAAAAGCAATACAGAGGAAAGCAAAGGTAAAGACCAGCATGTGTTGTGTTTTGTCTACTGTGGGAATTGTGATATTCTTCTGAATAGGTTCACTAATTCACAACAAACAGCTTAGTTCCTGTCTTTGAAATTATTATAGTATAGCTTGCAAAAAAAAGTGTCAGATTAATCAGTCAAATCAATCAAGTAAAGTAAAATGCAGAGCAAAGCATCAGGTTGTTTAAGGAATACTGTCAAGCAAATAATAAGATTGTTCAAAGGTAGACAATATTATGGTGGCCCTGAGAGGTCAAATGGACTGCAACTTAAGAAAACACCAGCAAATAGAAAAACACTGCAAAAGCACACAAAACACAACAGAAGTTGAATAAAACAATAGAAGTAAAAAAAGAAAAAAGAAAATCTCACAAAACACAACAGAAGTGTTTCTGGGGAGACAATAAAAGGACGGACCAGCTGCGGAAGTGACAGAAGCCAAAACATGTGAAGGGTTGCACTGAGATCCACTTAAAAGAAGCAGAAGGTTCATCAGTGCTGTGAGGGAGAAAAAGAATAAGTAATATGTGTTTTAATCACAATTAAATAAAATGTCCTGCGACCTGACATTGTAAGGACTTTAAATTCAAACAAGGAGTGGAGGTAAGCAGGCAATCTTTGCAGCAGAGCCTTGTGAATAAACATCATACAATGCTGTTCTCTTCGATTTGCTAGGGGGCACCATCCCACTTTTTCCATATAAGATACAGTAGTGAGTAAGAAAAGAACCACCTGTGATGAATCATAATGCACTGTGATACATATGATACATATATGTTACTTTAATAGCTATAGATAGCTGAAGATGCCTGTTTCTGTAGTAGAAAAGTAAGGGTGTCCCAGATCTTGCCACTGGGGTGGCTGTAGCTCAGGAGGTAGAGCAGGTCATCTGCTAATCAGAGAAGGTTGGTGGTTCAATCCCTGGCTGCTCCAGTCTGCATGCCAAATATCCTTGGGCAAGATACTGACTCCAAGTTGCTCTCTGATGCATCCATCGGAGTATGAATGTGTGTGAATGTTAGTTAGAGCACTTATGCACAGAAAAAAGTGCTTGTATGATTGGGTGTGAATGGGTGAATGAGGCATGTTGTATTAAGCGCTTTGAGTGCTCCGGGAGAATAGAAAAGCACTATATAAGAATCAGTCCATTTATGGATAATTTCAAAGGGTTAAAAGGTTTATCATGGAAACCTTGTGTTTACTGCTTCCAACAAGAACATAGATATCTGTAAAATATACACATCACACTTTCCATTTTTCCCTGCATATGTCAAACAGATGTGATGGTTCCAGTACCAGAGCCTCACTCCATCACGTTTTACCAACAGATGCTTCAATCAAACTTCCAGGACAAGTTTATGTGT
>VUQS01025127.1:6677-23635 GCA_015108495.1 Heterochromis multidens | reverse complement strand
GTGTAAGAGCAATAACACCAAATTTAACACACCTGCTCCCCATTCACACCTGAGACCTTGTAACACTAACGAGTCACATGACACATGGCACAATTTGGACATTTTCACTTAGGGGTGTACTCACTTTTGTGAGATACTGTATATGTAAGATATTTATCTTATGTTCAATATTTGTAATTTTCCCAGAAATCTGTGAAAATTAAGCTTAAACATTATTTAAAAATAGGTCTTTACACAACAGGTCAGATTTCCAGGAGTTATATCCCCCTTATTGAAGCACACATTCAGATGACACTCAGTAAGATTTGATAGATTTGATGTACTAATAAGTTTCTTCACTTAAATCAACTTGAGCCATTATTAAGTTATTATTAATATGGCAGCACGTCAAGTTTCCACCGCTTATCAAGTGCCACTGTGAAAGTGAGAATAATGGTATTAAGTGAAAATGTCAGAAGTAAACTTGTTATTCCAACACATGGGCCTTTTCAAGGTAAAATCATGGCCTAAAGGTTTGTAGGGAGGCAGTGCATGGCATTTCAAAATGCTTATTGCATTAAATAGGTTGTCTCTAAAGCACAATCACACCATTTGAAGATCGATACATCATGCTAAATAAAGAATGCAAGACTCAGCAAAAAAAGAGGCTCAGAGCAAGAGGAGTCATCTCTAAACTACATCTCAGGAGAGGAAAAAAAAACAGCAAAACCTCACACTAAAACATGCCTGCATTTCACATTGTTTGAGTGAAAAAAGTGATATTTACTGGTAAATCCAATGAGAGACAATGATACTATCAATGAACAAAGAATCACGGTTGGGGTGTTTTTCCTACTCTGGAGTTGAATGCATGACTCAATCAATGACAATCTGACTAAGGAGAAGTAGCACTTTATGCTTCAGAGATGCTACATCCTCTGGTCCATCCATCTTTGTAGAGAAGGATTCATACTACAGGATAATAAGGCCAAACATACCTCACAGCTTTGTAACAATTACATGAAGGCCAAAGGAAACCAAGGACACCAGACCTCAACCCCACTGAACATTTATCAGAGCACATAGGGACAGTGCTGCAGAGATTAGCAAAGCTTCTGGTGGTCTAGTTGGGTTCAAATCCACCAGCCAGCTGGGGCCTTTCTGTGTGGAGCTTCCATGTTCTCCCTGTGCCTGTGTGGGTTCTCTCCGGGTACTCCGGCTTCTTCCCACATTCCAAAGACATGCATGTTAGATAAACTGGTGTGACTGAGTGTTAATGATTGTCTGTCTTGTGTTGGCCCTACTGGTGACCTGTCCAAGGTGTACCCCACCTTTCACCCTGTGACAGCTGGGATAGACTCCAGCCCTCCAGTGATCTTCAACTGGCTAAAATGGATGGATAGAATGAGACTGAGGAAGACAGACAACATAACACCATCATATCATGTTAGGAAAACATTTGCACAAACTCATGGTGTCCCTGTAAGCCTGAGTAAATGTTGTCACTAAGGCAAAAGGGCCTTAGGGTTCATTTTTCAGACTCAACTTTTCAGTCAAATTGTTGCTAATAATTATTACTGGATGAATATTTTTGTATTAAATTCAAAACAAATGGAAAATATACTCATGGTGTAAGACTTCTGGACGCCTCTGTCTCCATGTGTTTCTAAGAGTTTTTAATGCAACTTAATGTAATTAGCTAATTTAAAAACATTTAATAAATAAACAGTATATCTTATCTTATAATACAGATAATATCAAACCACACATTTGAGTGTATTTTCTGTTTGAATAAGCAAATTATAAAACTGTGCAGATTTGTGGCTTCTGTTTTAAGCTTGGTGTGAATTCTGCAGAACACAACATGTATCATATCTGTGACATGGAAGCCAAAATAAAAAGATAAACAATAGAAGACAAAGGATGAGCAGGAACACAGGTGGGCATGTGGAGATGTGGCTTAGGGGAAAGAGAGGGGGTCACCTCCCCAGCCTCCTTCCTTTCCAATATTTCCCGACAGCCCACTTTTGGATGGGACGCGGATACTGAGCATTTGCAGACAGGCCCTGGAGGAGATTATGATCTCCCAAGACAAAGACTGCTTCATCTCTCTCAGATACAAAACTCTTAGTGTGAGAGAAGTAGCCTTAAGGCTTGGCTGGTGATTTTATCTCTACTCAGTAGCTCATATCACGCCAGAGTCTACTCGCCTGCACCTCACCATCTCCTGTCCAAAATGAGTCAGCCTTCCTGAAGCTGAACATTTTGCACCTTGCAGCCTTTCACATTTTGTATCTTTTTACTCCTACTATATCACTCTGTCTGTCTCTTTGAATAGGATAAAGACCAGATCATACTCTATCGCTCTGGGTTCTGGCCTTTTCTGAAAGTGACACTGTGCATCTGTCTCCCCGGTGCGTTTGCGCGTGTACACGTTGACATTTCTGGGCATATGAGCATCTAACAGCACTACAACATGGTGTTAAAAATAAACAGTAAGGGTGTAGTCAGTCAATCAATTAATCAGAAGCTAATTGTAATTATATCTCACAGGCTGAGCACCACCTGCATAACAGCAGGCTTTTAACAGACCTGCTGCTGATTTCTAGCACAAGCCTTCTACTCAGTTTAACAGCACTAGCATCAGGGGAGAGATAAATTAAACCCATAGTCAGTTTAAAGCAAAGCCAACAGACTGTTATTGTAAGTGAGTCATAAATGCTCCCTAATAAGCAATAATCAAACATAACATTATAATAATTACATCCCTCTGTGATGGCGCCAATCGACCTCATGCTACCAATCTTACCACTGGAGAATGAGTTACTGTTTAACAAGAGCTAAGATAAAGTGCAAACATTGATCACTCTGGTACTGTATGGACTGAATTACTTAACAATGAATGAAGGATCAAAAGAAAATCAGTTTACCATAAAGACGAGAAGAGTGCAAGAAGTGTGCAAACAATGCTTTCTACTTAATCATGAACTGCTTATGCACATGACAACAGAGTCAGTTGGTTCCCATTTTGACTGCTGTTCTGAACAGGAATACTCAAAACTCTGATCAAAGAATCACATTACCAAATAGCTGGGAGATAAATAAAGGAAGAGAGATGGCAAAAAGATAATGCATCACACAAGAATTATACAGATAATGAAAAGCTGTGCTGGCAGCAACAATGTAATACAACTCTGCCTTTAGCTGTGAATGGAGCTGAAGCATGGAGATGGGAAGACACATGGTTTTAATGACTAAACAAGCTTGTGTGTTCAAGCTTACCTTGGAGTACTGTCTACGAAGACTGAAGCGCTGCACCATCCTGACTGTCTGAGTGACGGACCCACAGCTGGATCCCCTGTTCTACTCCTCTCTGCTGATATCCTTCCAAAGTACACACTGCCTCACATAGTACACTCCACACTCACACACACAGAAGGCACACATGCTACCATCCTCTCCAAAGATCCATGTGCACACACATTTCTAGTCCACACTGCTTTCGTCTACTATGCAAACACAAGTGAGGAGAGAGGGGGGCAAAAAAGAGGGAGGTGAAAAAAGGGAGGGAGAGCAAAAGGAGATAATAACAGCTCAGTCGTGTTGCCCTCTACTCATATTCACAGTGATCCCCTGAGCCAGTCTCTCTCTCTCACAAGATACAGTCACTCTCACAAAATACTCATACCACATGGCTGTCAAAACACAAAGGATTTTCAATAAACATACACACACACACTCAGAAAATCTGGAACACAGATGAAATGAGGTCTTACATTCACACATGTACACACCCACATCCTCTTCTGAACACAGAACTGATAACACATCACACACAGCTCAGCTCAGCTCACACTCATCTAGGACGAGGCAAGGTTGCCTCCTGCTTCCTGTCAGTAGGCTGAAGGGTGGGGTGAAGCGAAGGTGGTGGCAGAGGATGAGAGGGAGGAGGGGGAGACTGGAGAGTAGGAGGAGGAGGAGGGACCAGCTGACTATCTGTATTAACTCTCTCCAGGGACAGAGGAGGGGGATAGGGAAGGAAAAAGAGAGGAATAATGAGGGGCAAAGGGAGGGGAAAATGTTTACAAAGGGAGAAAGCAAGAAAGAAAAAAGAAGTGCAACGATCAATGAGGAAAATTGATCGTTCACTGAACATTCATTATTCTTGATACAACCCTCAACCTCCACTAGCAGCAGACCTCACACACCTCCAAGGTCAACCACGCTGTTACTATGACAACCTAAGCAGGGCGTAGTTCCAGGGAGCAAGTTTCAGGGTTACCACAGCGACCGTTCGATAACCTTAATGACATTGCTGTGTTGTGGTGCAGAGACATGATTGTGATAGTAGTCAGAGATGAGCCAGACAGGTTATAACGTTTGCCAAGGGCGAGCAACAGACCTCAGAAAGGTTGATGGTCATCTTTCATAGCAGCAAGACTAATGGAGCACAGATGTCTTACTCTCAGACTTGCCCTGTCACTCAAGGTGAGGTCATTCATGCAGGAATGAAGTATACTTGGTTTTACAGATGAAGAAAGGGGAGAGGGCTTTACTAAATTTAGCTCACACATTATAGCTGCCACTTAATGTGGATATTAACGCCCTCTGGTCTAGACTTACTACCCACCACTGGCTTGATAGCCAGATAGCCAGACGTCCTTTAATCTGTGACACATTGATACTTTTTCTTGGCACAGCTTACTTCATTAACCAAAAGGATCAGTCTGGTCTACAACAAACATGAGCTCATAAAGCAAACACCACCTCCACATGAACCAAGCCCAGTGCTGCCCACAGCAGGAAGGCTGATCTAACAGCGACCTCTAGTGGCAATGAGAAACAACTGTTGTCAGGAATACCAAAGGTGGTTAAAATCAGAACTTAAGGTCAACTTTAACAAGCAATTTAGGAAGATACAAGAAAAGGCAACTACAGCGCTGAAAACAAGCCAACAATGAAAAAAGAATATCAATGGCTTGCATATTGTGGGTGTCCAGTTTTTAGCTTTTATTGCGCCACAAAAAAACAAACAAACAAACAAAAAAAAACAATGTGTAATATCAGTGTAAACCACGTACTAGTTAGAGGATGAGGTCTCTGGGTCCTTAAAACATCACCTTTTTGTGGTGCAATAGAAAAGTGAAAACTGCATTTACAAGCTGTTGTTTAAGGAACAGACGTTGTAGAAATGTCACACCATACTCTACGCTTAATGATCCAGTTACACAGCAATCAAAAATATTTCAAATCCATTACACAAGTTTTACTTAATAGGTGATTTCTGAAGCTGGTAACTGCTGAATTGACCCTTTTTGTCCAGAGGTAACTATTGGTCTTCCTTTCCACATGCAGTCCTCGTGAAAGCCATAGCTTATATTATTTTTATAACTGAACTGAAAGACATTCAGATTGATTAAAGAAATGTTGGACTGTTGTTGTACCTCAACACAACACAACTGACTCAAGCAGAGTAAAAAGGTGGATAAGTCCATGAGCTAACTTTTGTTTTATTCTTAGCAACCCAGATGACTACCTAATGAAGCTATTTAAGATACCGTCATCAGAGTAGAAAGCTGTCTTGAACCTAAACAGTGCCTTTGCTATTTTGGTATGTTCCACATGAGTTATTTCAGAGCTTTGAAAAATCTGAATGAAGAAGAACCCTTGAATGAGTAGATGTGTACAAAATTTGACTGTGTACCATTTAGTGTAAGTGTAGGGCAAAACTAAACTCAAACTGAGACTCATTTGCAAGGATATGTTTTCACCACTGCCTGATAATGACAGCTATGTTTACACAGAAATAATTGTTCATTTTGTCATTAAAACTCCCTTCATTTATCTGAAGTTATATTGCTGTAACACAAAGAGGAAAAGAGGTCCTAAAAATACTCTCATTTTGGAAGATATGTATTCGATTTGCCTCACCAAAATTAACTTCAGATAAACTTTTGGAATGCATTTATAGAAATAACAAAGGCTGGATTTTGATCTCCATTACTTCAACTGGAAGCATGTTAGAAAAGGATTTCTATTATTAAATTAAAGCAAGCTAAACATGTAGCTGTGTTCATATGGGCATGTGTCTAGTGTTTGGATCTGGGCTTGAAAAATCCTGAACCTATCTTTCAACACTGGCTACACCAGGGGTGGCGAACCTGCTGCTCCAGAGCCGCATGTGGCTCCTTTTCCCATCTCCTTTGGCTCCCTTTGGTTTAGATAAAAAAAAACTAGATGAATATAAACATGGAAATAAGCATTGTTTTTTAACATCGTTTCTTTAAGTGACTGTAAAAATGTGCAGCCAATACAAGGATGTTTTAATATGTCCATGGTCTGCTGTCTTATCCTTTGGTGAACCTCAATTCTCCTGGCTAGCATGGATGTATACAGTTAAATGACTTCAGTAGTCTTGAATCAGCCTAGAAATGAACTCCAAACAATACATGTGCAGATTTCTTTGCTTTTGCCACCTCTATGTTGGCTTACTGGTATGCTTGATCTGTGGCTGGACTTTAGTCAAAATTAAAATTGAACCTGGCCTATTTTTTACTTTCACTATTTTTAAAGCTATTAGACTGCTATATGTTTTAGTTACTATCAGAGTAGGCTGCTTTGATGCATTTGCAGAAGCAAAGTGGCTGTATCTTTACAACCACTGTTTTTCAAAGGTCTAAACATGGTAAAAAAAAAAATTCTGTTTTGTTGGTAGTAAATAAGTAAATAAAAATAAACAGTAAATAATAAGTAAACGCTTTTTGTTGTTTTAGTTCTGTTTTTTCACATATGCAACACAACACGGTATTATATTAAAAATGCAAACAGCCCACTGCGGAGTGATAACATGTGGCAAAAGATTTTAATTATTTACATGTATTAGTGAGGTTGATAGCCTATTAAATATAAATTAGCCTGTCACCTTTATTAAAATGAGTCAAAAGTTGCTCAAAAATCTCTCTCTTGAAGTAAAGGTTGCCAACTCCTGGAGTACACAGTTATGTCATTTCTACTGCACATGTGTGTACATGTGTTTTGTTAGCAAGCTAGATACATGGTCTTTAACAATAGTTAAATTTTCCTTGAACTATAGTCAGCATTAGGTAAAATCCAACAGCAGTAATGACAGAGCAGGCCCAGCAGGAAAATTTACATTAGCAGCAAGATGAACCTTAGCTTTTGTTTGACAGTTCACTGACAAACGAGGTCTGACAAAAGTGAAAAGAGAAAAGAAACACATCGATCAACTTCTGTAGTGATTATGATTAATGGCTGCTGTCACCTACCCTGTCTGTCTCCTCTGTAGACTGGTAACCTGACGATAGCACTGCATCGCCGCTGGAATATCCTGGGGCAGGGCTGCTGGGTGTGGTATCGGTGGTGGAGGAGGAGCGTGGGCGGCTGGTATGCTGCTGTGGATCATGGGTGTATCGGCGTTGCGGGGCTTGAGGGCTACCTTTTAGAAGAGGATCACGATCTCCACTCCCAGATCCCGACCCAGAACCCTTACTTCGCCGACTCTGCAGGCTGGTCCCACGCTTCATCATGCCTGCAGCGGCTGAGCCCTGGCCAACTGCAGAAGGAACCATAGGAGCAGAGAGGATGTCAGAGTCAGGACAGCAAGACCCTGAGGTATCCTCGAGGGCAGAAGGGAAGGTGCCACCTGTTGACACCACAGAGGAAGATGAAGAGGATGATGAGGAGGTGATGGTGGAGCGAGAGAGGGAGAGACGTTTACGCTGCTGCTGGAACAGCTGCTTCAAGCCCTGGCCAAGAACCCCCATGCTTTCCCTGGCATTTTGGCTCATCTTAATCAAGGAAGGGTGCTCTGACTCAGACAAGGCCCTCTTCAAACCTGAGCCTTGTGACCCCCTGGTCACAGAACCTGAACTGGGTCCCACCCCCTCTGGCTCCCTTTGACTCTTGTCACCCTGCTGCATATGGTCCTGCTGAGACTTCATGAATAGCAGGGAGAATCTGTCCAATTAAACAGCCTGCAAATGCCTCCCTCCCTATATGTCAGGCATGCAGAGGGTCAGACTAGGTCAATGACTGAGGGAGAGAAGACTAGAAAACAGCAGAGTACAGTAGAGAACAGTGGAAGTGGTGATGGGGCTGTCTGATGGGAGGGTTGGATCAGCTCATTGGTGGTCAGAGGGATCCAAAGAGGGAGCATGCATCTTTGACTCAGGAACAAGTAGTCATGCTGGTCTAACAGAGAAAAAGGAGATGGATTATGAGTGGATGGAAAGTTACCTAGATCCAGGGGCAATCCCTAATTTTCACATCAACATTTGCATCTTAAACTTTTTGTTTTAATGTCCAAAAATAATTGATACCAATTCAATGTCAATATGTCATTATCAATTAATAAGTAGTAATAAAGTAAATTAAGCTGGATCCTGGTAAACTAGCACAAGTACAATACAGACAAAAGAGGCATAAACTGTCTCTAAACTATGCAGAAGTGTGAAGGCTAAGAATATAAACAGCCTGGATGGGATACAGTCAGAAAGGTAAAAGAAAAACGTGGAGATGAAAGGAGGAGTGAGAGAAGGAAAAAAAAAAGATAATGACTCATCCAAAGAAGAAAAACCCACCTACCATCAGCCAAACTGTCATCCTAATGTGACTCACTCTTCTGGGTTACCTAAGAAGGAGATGGACAGATGGAGAAAGACCAAATATTGAGTCATTTTTAAGATTCAGAACTTCAATCATCACTCGTTGACTTCACTGTAAGAAATTCAGCATCTCTTTCTGATTCCAATCAGTTCCAATCTGAATATGTGGGGTCTATTGAATAGAACATCTACAATAATGGGAGGCACACCTTTGTGTATGTTTGCATGTGTTTCTCAAGGAAGTAATTTCAAATCCCCAAAGGCATCCCCTCCTTGCCCTGAGGAAGTATCAAGGGACAAGGGTTTCCTCGCCAGAAACAACCCACAGAGTACTGTCACCAACACAGAGTACATGATATCCTGCCTTCCACTGTCTGACTGAATTTAAGTCAGTGGCAAAACTAACAGAGAAGACACCTGATAAAATAGAAGCCGTCTTCCTCAAGAAGCAATCTTATTGGTTGATCAGTGATCACCTCATAGATCAGCCCTCAGACAGACAGGCAGGCAGCCCGAGTCTCCCTGCAGCATGAATAGCTGCTCCCATCGAGGGCAAGAAAACAAGCAAGCATGTTTACAACATTCAGAGCCCTGGGGAGACACAGCTACATACTCAAACTATATTATTCCTTCAGCTGCACTGCCTGGCCATAAAGAATAACACAAAGTTGATCAGACAAGCACACACACTCACTGACATACACATCTCACAACAGACAGAAGGGTGTGGAGCATGAAGCTGCATGTATGTGTCATATCACTTCTTACAACAGCTACACTGTCAATGCCAAGAGAAGATGCATTCATGCACACAAACACATGCACACAGAAGCTTTTACCTTGTCTGCAAAGTAATCCTAAATCTTATCTCTCCTGTTTGACTGACAAATTCAAGCCAGCGGATACTAATGTAATTAATTCGGAGGCTGTGAGTTAATATATGATTGTGCCAATCAGTTAAGTGCAACTGTTGCCTGCCAGAGAGAGAGAGAAAGTGAGAGTGAGAGAGAGTGAGACAGGTGTTAAGCAGGTTCACTTCAGTTACCTGCTTGCTGGCTGCTGTCTGTACTTATATTGTTCTGTAAACTGGTCTCCAAATTTAGTATTCCACAATAAATATCAAATTATCCCAGTACCCAATCCTGTTGTGAATACTCAACTTTACATTTCTCACTAAATTAATAAATATAAATATTTGATCATGGAGTTCAGAAAATAAAGAGACCCATAAAGAAGCAAATTAAAAGAAAACTTGCTTCTGCTGATCTCAGATGGATGTAGTCTTCCCTGGATGAGAGCAAAAATGGTGAATAAGTCCCTAGGACTAAATTCAAATTAAGGATGCAAGCATTTAAGCTGAATTAATTTTTGTTTTTCAAATATAACCTTTGTCAGATACATAGCTGCATGATGATGTGTTTGAAATATGTTGTTTTCTATGTAACCAAGCTCTCCAATTGAACTGTTTCTCACAGAGGGTGACTAGTTATGCATAAACTGTACACCATACTTGAGTAATTGATTATGGATGGATACATGCACGCATCGTCCACTGACGCAGTAAGCGACAGAGAAGTGTGAATCATTGATGATGAAGCAGTAAGTTTGTTTTAGAGCTCCTGAGTGGAGGCATAAATCTAAGTTAATCCCATCCTGAAGCTGACGCTGAAGTCTTGTTTCAACCCCGGTACCCATTTCTCCCTCTCTATTAATAAATCCCCTCCTTCATCCCCAGGCTGATCCCAACGCTGGATTGGATGTTTTCTTGATTGCCTGCAGTTTTATAATCAAACCAAATCCTCTTTAAGGAGTCTTTAGAGGACAACGCTTTATTGTCAGACTTGGTGTGTATGCCTGCATCTTTGTTCAGTTTAAGCAAGTCTTGGCAATCCACCTTTATGAAGAGATGACATAATAAGAACACCAGATGGATCTTTTAAAGCAGCCATCTTCTTCTGACTGTATACCTACCAGGATACTGGAAGAAGTTGCTAGTGAAAACATGCATTTTGATTCATTTAAGCCCTGTTCACCACAGAATAGTGATTATCAGTGATTAACAGTGTCAGTGATCACCAGGGTCAGCAGCCTCTGCATGTTTCTCAGAAATTCTGCAATGCTGCCAAAGGTAAATCACAAATGACCACATGAGCAACGGCCTCTCTGGAACTCTGTCCCCCTCGCTCAGTCCCTCACATAAATACACACACACATTCTTGTTCATAACACTGTGTCTCATACCAGTCAACTGAGCTGCCAGTTGTCCTGTTGTCATTTGCCAGTTTAACTAGAGAAATGGAGAAAAAGCTCAGCGATTTGGTACAACTTTACTCAGTATATCACCTTAACAAATCAAAGATATTGTGATAAACACATAATAAAAACAATCATCTTGTATTTAAAGTTTATTTTTTTTCTCTGTTCAGTTGCTGTGCTTGACAATATATACATGTATCCATTATATACATCCCTGTAAATGTCCATTTAAGCTCTCTGTATAGAAAACAGCTGCAGAATCATTCAGACAAAATGGCTATATGACACAGATGCTGCACCAGTGTGTGCTAAAATCACATCCATTTTAACTATTACACAAAAATAATAAAAGGTAATTATTTAAAAAGGGATGGAGCTCGAGAGTGATAACACTGAGGCTTACAGCAGTTAAATGATAATACAGACAATTTGCAAATATGCAAAATGTGAGAAAGAAAAAATGTTGAGGGGCTCCATAATTAAAATATCTACATTTAAGTTTTGCCACAGGAGCATTTCAAATCAATGCTTTCTTTTCTGTTCCATTAAATTTTGCTGTTAAAAAGGAAAGTGTGCATGAAGAACCCAAAGCAGAGGTCAATCTGGCTTGTATTCTCTGACACTGAAGCAGCCATGTTGTTGTTCATTGCTGAACATACAGTTGGCGAACTCAAAATATGGCTATAGCTTAAACAAGCAAATGCAGTGTTTCCAGAAGAGTCTGAGAGCTGGCATGGAATAGACTGCTCTTTGTTCACTCTGAGCCACACACAGGCCCATCGCTGCTCTTTGTGCTGTGCCTCTTTCACTGACAGACACACATCAATAAGAGGGGAATTAGGCCAGAGAGTTTGGTTGGTGTTTGTGTTCGAGTGCACGCACAAATATGTGTGTGCATGTTTGCATCAGACAGAGACAGAAAAGGAAGACAAAAAAAAGATAGCAGGAATTATACTGGGTGCCAGTGTACGCATCTATGTGTGTGTTTGTGTGTGATGTTTTTGACCGATGGAAAATGGACCATATCTCATTCAGCAGCAGCATGACAACAGCATAACCAGGAAACAGGAACAATCGTTATTGTATTTATGTGTCCGTGTGTGTGTGTGTGTGTGTGTGTGTGTGTGTGTGTGTGGTGCTGGTTGGCAGAGAATAGCACAGTTGTGTCAGTTGTGACCGTGAAGGAGATGACTTCAGCACACTGCACAAAGTGTGATAAGAGAGACAACTCTTTGTATCAACAGAGAAAGAGTGTGTAAGTGAGAAAAGAGAGACAGAGGGTTACACAGAGAGTGAAACAGGCCCGACTGGATCAAAGGCATCCAGCGGTCCGTGGCGTGTTTCGCCTGGTCGTGTCAGGTTCAACCCAGGCGCTCAGTACAATGTGTCTGAATGAGGAGGTGTATAGCAGGTAGTTCTCTGAAAGGGGTAGGCACAACGCCCGATTGTGCAAGGTGAAGCCCTCAGGGAGGTTCTGGTGCCAAAGTTGTTCTCAGCTTTCCAGGAACAGGACAAACCGGAAGATATGCAATCATCTACTCCTGCACGCAGACATCAAAAAACAGATCTGTGTTTGCTTAATGACAGACGAGGCTGTAACTGGACACTGACCTTGTATCTGCATTAAACTAACCTTTACACACTACTCATAAATATGTAATGAATGCTAAAAAAGCAAACTCTAAAAGTGTGTACTTCATAATCTACCTTAATAAGTCCAATACAGCAGATTTTATATGATCCAAAGAGAATACCCTCTGTTACTATCCTGACGCTTACTGTATATTTGCATTGTTAATATTTTAAAAAGAAATAAAAAGAAACTGTTAAAAGAAAACGTCCAACATATGCATGCGCGCAAACGCACACGCACACACACACACACACACACACACACATACACAAAGGGAACAAAAGAAACAACAGGTGGTATTTGGGGTGTAATAGTTGAGGATGTAACAGTAGAACAGGGTAACTATTATTTTGGTATTTTATTTTGACTGTACAGGGCCGTAAATACCTCTATATCTCTGAGGTATAGGTTGCACAGCGGCATTAGCCAGTGAACAAATCTAGGCAGTAAGCCAGTGATGTGGAAGAAAATTGAAGACGAGCTGTGAGTCATCATCAGGTTGCATGTTCAACATTATGCTGGACAATGCTGTATGTTTACTGAGGAAGCTTTGTTTAAGGGACACCTCTGCATCTGTGTTCAACACCACAACAAGTGCCTGAATGAATTATTTACAGCATGCATGGCACTGATAATCACACTGATATTGAATACAACACCAATGTGTCCAACCAGTGAAGATACTGAGGATCTCATTCTCTTGTTGTTTACTAATAAGACAGATGTTCTCATGAAGGGGTTTCCAGGCTATGTAAAACATTTCAAGCCCTATAATATGGCCTTCACTTACTAACCTGATAGGTGTTTAACAGTAGTAAGACCTCAAACTTGGCCAACACGGCTCACATTTCCTCAACTCTGGCAGGTCATCATCAGCTGTCAACAGACTGGAAACCATCTACACACCAGCTGAAATCTCATACCAGAGACTGTGTTAAATGTGCACAGCCATAAGGAATGGTAAGAGGAACACGTGTCAGGGTCAATGCACACTTTGTGCAACTGAAGAGTAAAATCTGCCAGGTCATCAGGCTGTAGGGCATCTGACTGCAGCAGAGAACAATTTTATGCATTCAGAAATCATTTGTATTATCACACTTATATAAATCTTCAGTCAAGTCTCTGGGCTCGGGTAACCAGACACCCTTTAGCCCACTAGAGGGGTTATTGGGGATCAGCACATCTAAGCTGTGGCCTTGAATCTTTTACTCTGAGCATGACATCAGGCTCAGCACATAGGCTGTGGGTTAACAACATTAAATTTAAACACAATGAAGAGATTTAAGCTGAAAGATAAAGATAAAATTCCTCATAACTTC
The DNA here is from genome assembly GCA_015108495.1 of Heterochromis multidens. Classification (NCBI taxonomy): domain Eukaryota; kingdom Metazoa; phylum Chordata; class Actinopteri; order Cichliformes; family Cichlidae; genus Heterochromis; species Heterochromis multidens. The sequence continues at coordinate 9,824 of VUQS01025127.1, read as the reverse complement.
CAAAACTTAACATGCAAACTTCTAATGATCGCCATCTGAAGTCAAGAAGATGTAAACAAACTAAACTGAAGAGATGGACAAAATTGTACAGTTTTATGCAAAGGGAGGGCAACATCCATATATATTTATTAACCATGAAGTTAAACTCCTGAGATTAAGGATGCTTTGCGAGGGTGTCCAGGGCCAGATAGGCCGCATTAACCTAGGATGCTTTTTGATGGTGGGTGAAACCAGGAGAACTGGGAAAAGATGCATCTCCAAACACACGGATCCTGCCTGGGTTTGAACCCAAGACAACGGGGATCACTAGTGAGCAAGAGCAATTCTCAACTGCTCGTTACCGTAAATATCTAATCAGCCAATCACGTGGCAGCAACTCAAAGCATTTAGACATGTAGACTTGTCATGACATGCAGAAGTTCAAACTGAGCATCAGAATGGGGAACAAAGGTGATTTAAGTGACTGAATGAGGCATATTTGTTGGTGCCAGACGGGCTTGTCTAAGTATTTAAGAAACTGCTGGCCTACTGGGATTTTCCTACACAAGCATCTCTAGGGTTTACAGAGAAAAAGAGAAAACATCCAGAGAGGCAGTTCTCTGGGCGAAAATGAGTAGCTGATGCCAGAGGTGAGAAGAACCAGACTGCTTTGAGCTGATGGGAGGACAGTAGTAACTCAAACCACTTGTTAGAGCAGAAGAGCATCTTTGAATTCACAACATATCAAACCTTGGAGCAGATGGGCTACAGCAGCATAAGACCACACCTGTTAGCTAAGAGCAGAAAACTGAGGCTGCAATTCACACTAGTTCACCAAAATTGAACAACAGAAGATTGGAAAAACATTGCCTGGTCTAACAGTCTTGATTTCTGCTGTGACAATCAGATGGTAGGGTAAGAATTTGGTGTAAACAACACGAAACCATGGATCCATCCTGCCTTGTATCAGTGGTTCAGGCTGCTGGTGGTGGTGTAATGTTGTGGGGGATATTTTCTTGGCACACTTTGGGCCCCTTACTACCAACCGAGCATCACTGAAGCGCCATAGCCACTGAGTATTGCTGGGAATGTTTCCAGTAAAATGTTGAATCTATGCCAAAGAATTATGGCAGTTCTGAAGGCAAAAGGAGGTCGGATGTTTATCTCAACTTATTGTAAGGTTTTAGCTCTTCACATTAGAGAGCAGCTAAGCCTTTACAGTTCAAAATTTCCTCTTTTATTTAAATTGTTCCTCCACTGCCACTCAAGAGGAGGATACTGTCAGGGGAATGCAAACTTAAACTTAAAGAGACTTTTCAATATGTTCACTTAATTTGTTTAATGTAGACAGCTGAAACCTCATATTAGCTTCAGATTAACCTAAACAGGGACTGTAAGCTTTGTACCCTGCCCTTTTTACTGAAAGCATATCAGCATGGGGTTTATTAGTGCCAAGTGGGGACATGGACAGGTTCATTTAGGTATCTAACTACTGCTTTAAAATAGACTTAAAAATAAATAAGCCATCCTTTAACACTAAAACAAGGACCTCAGTCCCGTTTTAAAGTGCAACCTCTTGTGACGCCACGTGACCTCTGCCTCTTTTCTCCCTCTGCCTTCAAACAGGAAGGGATCAGAGGGAAACAGGCAGCTCGTTGCCACTAGAAACCACAGCCTTTATAAAGGAATTTCACCTTCACTCTGGAAGTGTGGGAGTCAGTCCCACTGAGGAGAATAAACCCAGTCTGTCCACAGTTATATTTTTTGAACATGAATCTCTGGTAGCATCAGAGACTTAAAAGAATATCTACATTAAGCTGCATTTGATACCTCTGCTACTCTGTGGGCTTTCAAAGAGCAGACCTCTGATAGAGGAGGAAGAGGGTGAGAGCGGGTGAATGTGGATCTGTGAGAGAGAGAGAAAGGAAAAAATTGTGTTTCTTATCAGAGATAAACTTTGCAGTTAGCAAAGGCTCGACCTGTTGTTGAGAGAAGAGAGCCAAATCAGGACGCAAACGATGCTGAGAGTGTTTAGACTCCATGGGGCTGAAAAAAGGGGATTATGTGAATCCTTTTGAATCCCTTACTAATCATTTTTGATGCATCTGTTTAGAAAAAGGGACAAAGAGACTTAAAGCTGTACAACACAACTCTACAAAGCCAACATTAGATGACGGGGCATCTGTTGTCATGTTAGTTATCCTTCAGCAATGACACTGAGCAGGGTTACGTGAACCCAATATACATTTTTTAGAAGGGTATTGGTGTTTTAACACACTCCATCATGCAAATGGATACAGTGGTGATAATCTTAACAGACAGCAGAATGGATGAGTACAGTGGAGCTTTAGCAATTAGTTGATTAATCAGTTACTCAGTCTAAATAGAATTAATCACTTTTCACTGCAAATAAAATATATTTTTGGGGATTTCAGTCAAAACATGACATGACTTCACTTTTGTGTCTCGCCATAGATCAACTGATCAATCAGGAAAAAAAAAGAATCAGTTTAATCAAGTTTAATAGAGAAACAATAGGGCTGTTACTTGTAGCCCTGGCATAGATCCATTTCCCTCTTGTGATACACACTTCCGCCCCGGTGCCCTCACCACCCAAATGACGCGGGTTCAGCAACAAAGATGTGATTGCTCACCATTTCCCTGCTTGCTGAGGGTACTATACTACTTCTAAGAACTGAACGAATTTGTTTGGAGTATGTCACTATCTCTATAGAACATATTCACCTGCAGCAGAGGGCAACCATTAATAATTAGGCACCAATTATTTTTCTTTACTTCATAAATTGCAAATATTGCCAAATATTCTGTAACACTGCATCCATTCATAAATTGTCTGTATTACTTGTCGTATTCAAATATGCAGAGGCTTGAAGCCTTGACATGGTCTAGAACATAAATCCTATATATACAGTTCATACAGTACACCCTGGATGCACTGTACCCATATGAGCTGCTGGATACAACCTCAGCACAAGGCTAACATTGTGTAGAGATAACTCTATGGTCAGTTTAAGGCCTGATATATATGATTTGGGACTTTGGAAAAAATGAGAACACCCAGAATAAAAGTAACACATTCAATCAAGCACTTTAGCATCATAAAAATTTTTTTTTTTTTTTTTTTTTTTTTTTTAAATAAAAGTATAA
>VUQS01025118.1:11998-22993 GCA_015108495.1 Heterochromis multidens | reverse complement strand
AAAACACATGAGCCCCCCCCCCCCCCCCCCCTCCCGTCAGTTCTACATTGCTTAGTTTGCAAAGAGACACATATTCACCAGAAAACGGTACGAGGGATGAATAAAACATAATGAGGGAGCAGAGAGGTGTACAACAGCGTCCAAGTGTTGCATGCAGCTACAGGGGCCTTCTATCTTCTGCAACACACCACACACTAAAACTCTAAAAGTTACCTGCAGCTGTAGAGGTATATATTAAAAAAAAAAGTCTTAAGAAATAGGAAGAAGTTTGGGAGTAAAAGGCCTCCAAGTCTGCTGCGCGTAATCAGAAGAAACCGGAGCCAAATGCGTTTGGCTCCAAATGAGAAACAGTCCCTCTGCAGACCGTCATGTCAGGAGCAATAGTTTGTCCTGCTAAACACAAACGCGTTTCCTTTTTTTTTTCCACGAGAAATCCACCCGTCTTCCTTTTCAACGTAACAAATAACCGTGGCTTTTTCATAAAAGTTTAAATCAGTTGCGCTAAGAAAATAACGGCAGTGCTCTGTTTTCTCTTCTTATTTTAAAATCATTCTTTTTATTGCGGCTCTGTGTATGAAAGCGGAGGTTCCTCACGCTGACAGCAGCCTCACACTGGAGTCTCTCCGTCCTCTCTGACCTTTAAGAAGCAGCAGGCTGACTCAGTTCCTTCTTCTTGTCCAAACCACCAAGAATCCAAGCAGCGCTCATGTTTAGAGTGTTTTTCTCATGAAGTTTGACTTGTGTGAAATGCCAGCTTCCCTTCACAGACATGTCAGTTTTTCTTTTCTTTTCTTTTTTTTCTTTCTTATTTCTGTTGGACTTTTGTGGTTCTCCCATGGTCAGGTTAAGTGCAGATAATCAGGTTAATATTTAGATTTAGTGAGTTGCAGTTTATATTATAAAATAATGAAAACTGCCGACAGCAAGGTGACGCGCTATGAGCCCAAGCTGCACCTCAGTGTCAACCTTTTCTCGTTCCCACAAGGCAGCATAATTCCGTTAAAAATATGTATATAGAGGGGGAAAATGCAGGATTTTATTTATTTATTTATTTATTTTACCCAACCGCGAGTTAAAATGAATTCGTTTCAGTTGCTGTGATGGGAGACTTTGCGCAGCCGCTTTCTGGGGCTGCCTGTCTGTTTAAAGTTTGCTCAGAGGTTAAAAAAAGTTAAAGAGAGAGGAGAGGGACTGACGCTTAAGAGCGTCAAACATAGTGGGAAACTCAGGTTTTCTTTGGCTTTTCACTGCTAACGATTAATATTTGAGCATTTTTATTTTTTTATTTCAAAAAATTAAATCTAATGGTGATGTCCAAATTATTTATGGCCTGCAAAGTCATGCACATTAGGGTTTTTAAAGCTTGGCCTCAGCAGCTAAAAATATAAATTTTTTCATTTATTGAGAAGTCTTTTTTAAACTTTAATGTCACTTTATATCTGAATGTCTTTTATGAGTTTTCCAGCTATAAGAAACTGAGGTTTTCTCTGCCTTTAAATGCTCCATGTCAATATTTCAGGGACTCTCCTTCTCCATGAACCCAGCTATCTGTTCACACATATTATAGGTGTGCTATTGAACCGTAGATTAGATTAGAAGCTGTGTGTGGGCGCTGATGATGATGCTATGGGCGTCACTGCTGCTCTGTACACTCATATATATATATATCCTTGTGCCTGTTTCATAATGGTCTCACTGACTGCTGATCATAAATGGAGCTCTTAAAGCCTGAGGAAACTTCCCCCCAAAACTACAGTTATTCTTATTCTGGTGAGGCCTGCGTGAGCTGTGGTGGATGGTTTGGCATCAGTGTGTGTGTGGATGTCACAGTAAAATTTTACCATTTACCTCCAGCTACTTCTCTCCTCTGTGGGCAAAATAACAGAATTTTTTATGTTGTAATGCAGCTTGAATCTATACCTCCTCACAGTTAAAAGAGGCAGCATAACTGTCCAACTCGTGATAACATAATTTTTTTTCTTGCTGTACACACACACGTGTTCGCTTCTAATGCTCCTCATTCGTCCCCACTGTGAGTGGCTGTGCTCTGAGTCAATGTGTGGTCCCTGGAAGTGTTAAAGCAGAGAGTCTGTGTAGCACGCCGACTGTGGTTTCTGTGGCTCAGTGTCTGTCTTTGCGCGGAAGAGCGTGTGCATCCTCCTAGCTGGAAGGGCGAGGCTGTAAATGCTCGCTCTTCATCCTCGCGTTATCAAATGAGATGTTTACGAGAGAGCCAAACATGTTTGCCAGAAGGGCCCTCGTCTCGCCCCCTCACCCTGCTTGCTTTCCTCACTCTGTCTGTGCGTGTGTGTTTGAGCCTGTGGAACCCCTCCAGAGCTTCAAAATAGCTGTGTTTTCCTTAAAGATCCCTTTTACCCCCTCACACCAATGCTCTCCACATCACAGTAACACATCTGATGGCCATAAACAGCAAATTCCGCACTAATGTAACCTTCCCGAACAGCAATCATTCCTCATAATCAGCCACATAAAAATGTTCATGTTGTTCCTCATGTTGCTTTCAGACTTTCAAAAACAACTTTAGAAGGTGGCAATATTTAAGTTCCTCTTCAGTGTTTTTTCCTGTGCATTTTCTCGCAGTTTAATTGCAAATAAAGTGCTGCAGCATGAGCAGGTTAACTTCCTAATGTCAGTACTTTCATTTAGGGATGAACTGATACATCAATGTAGGACAACACTGGCCCTGTTTATTGATAAATAAGATGGCATTTACCAACATCAGTAGTTGATATTTATCTGTTGTGTTACATCAACGTTTATGTTAGCTAAACATAAATAAAAAAAAATTGATTTGGATCATCGTCAATTAAAATTCTACAGCACTGTCAGTAGTTTCAGTTAGGGATTCACTGATATATCACTATCAGCTGATACTGATCCCACTGACTGATATCAGCAAATAAGATGGCACCATCAGTGGCTGATATTTATCTGTTGTGTCACTTCCATTTTGAGTGCACTAAATTATTAAAAAAAATGTGTAATAAAGAGCTGGAAGGAAGACTTTAAAACAGTTCAGCTACTTTTTAAATAAAATGTTTCTCCATTTTCCTGGAACAAAAGGGGAAATAAATGACAAAAATAAAAAATTAAAAAGACAGAAAAAAATTTGTTATTTTTAACATCAGTGTCGGGTTAGAATCCCACAATCAGTGCATCCCTAGTTCATTAAATCCACAGACATCCAGAAATGATTGATTAACAAAAACAATTAAATAAATAATTAGAATAAATTGCCAACAATTCTGGTCACTGATTTGTCCCATTTTTTAAAGGCGTATTCATCATTCTAAATTAATTCAGTTCAATTCAATTACATTTTATTTATATAGCACCAATTCACAACAACAGTCGCCTCAAGGTACTTTATATTGTAAAGACCCTACAACATTAGAAAGAAATCCCAACAATCAGGTGACCCCCTATGTGCAAGCACTTGGCAACAGTGGGAAGGAAAAACTCCCTTTTAACAGGAAGAAATCTCTGGCAGAACCAGGCTCAGGGAGGGGCAGCCATCTGCCACAACCGGTTGGGAGTGAGGGGAAAGAGAAGAGAGGAGAGAGAGACAGGACAAAAGACACACTATGGCAGAAAGAGCCAGAGTTTAATAATTACTAATGATTAAATACAGTAGTGGTGTATAAACACACAGAGTGAAAAGAGATGAGTGAAGAAGAAATGCTCAGTGCATAATGGGAAGCCCCCCAGCAGCCTAAGCCTAGTAAATCAGACATATCTATTCATCTGGGTGTGCAAACCCTTCAGTTTGTTTTCTTTCTTCTCTGGTTCCAGCATCTGAAATGTGAATATTTGCTGAAGCTAAAATCAACAACTTTGACAATGTGACTGTTGGCCTGACCAAAAAATAAATGATAGGCTTTTTCCCTACTGTTTTCTGACATTTTATATACCAAACAATCAATCAGTGGTTAAAGAAAGCAACTGTCAGATGTTTTAATGCTCTGAGTTCTAGGTCATCATAGATGCTAACCCTAACCCTAACCCTATATTTTGGAGAAAGGCAAAACTTTTTTGTGGAGAACAATTTAATAACAATGTAAATGACATTGTAAATACCTAGGGTTAGGGTTAGGGTTGGGGCTAGGGTCATCACAGATGATCACTGTCTGCAACCCCAGCCAGTATACTTCTATGATGGAACAATGTGACTTTACCCAAATCAACATCTCAGAAGGTGTTAGAGGAAACACAATTTTGACCACAATATTCAATTCAATTCAATTTTATTTATATAGCACCAAATCACAACAACTGTCGCCTCAAAGCGCTTGAAGCAAAGTAAAGACCCTACAATATTAGAGAGAAACCCCAACAATAAGACGACCCCCTATGAGCAAGCACTTGGCGACAGTGGGAAGGGAAAACTCCCTTTTAACAGGAAGAAACCTCCAGCAGAACCAGGCTCAGGGAGGGGCAGCCATCTGCCATGGCCGGTTGGGAGTGAGGGAAGGGAGACACACTATGAAGTCAAACAGTTCAGGTCTTAAAATCTTTACACAGACTCCATCTACAAGATGGAAAGAATCATGCCATATGAATCGTACCAAGCTGGCTTTTTGGGGCAGTTGCCCGCTTCTTCCCTGTGGGTAAAGTTTAGGCAGGCATTGCATCACATCCCATCTCCCTTATTATGTCCACCCCTCCCTCCGCATACATGTATGTGTACATTCTGAACATCTTTGACAACAGGGCTTTTAATATTGCCCCCTACTCCTCCTCCTGCCTGCCTGCTAGCCTTCTTTTATCTGTGCTGCAGAGCCAAGCATTAACCAATAGCTTGATAGCCCTGCTATAAAACTGGATCTCAAACGGGAAGAACAGCCATATCTCTGGATATTTCCCTAGGTGACGCCTCTCTCTTTCTCCCCTGTTATCAGTGCTAATAATGCCCTCATAGGTCACTCTTTCTCTCCCTCCGTCTCTCTCTCTCTCTCTGGCTGGTTTGCATGTTGGAGGCAGAAACCTTCATTAGCAGACACGTATCATAACTGTAAAAAGAGATACCGGAGAGGCAGTTAGAGGAGAGACTCCTGAGTCTGTGTAAGTTTGGCTTCTCTTCTTTAAGCATCTCTACAACTCAGCAGCCTTAGAGGTCAGTCAGATTTTCTACTAATGCTGTGCTTTCACACACGTAAAGAAGACTGAGTCGCTGCTTGGATGACTCTGTTAACTTTTTACGCTTCTTTGTTTAAAATCTCAAAGTGTGTGTGTGTGTGTGTGTGTGTGTGAGTGTGTGTGAGTGCTGAAGCTGTGGCGTTTACTGCCCTCTGTTTCCTGTAACACTTATCACAATGGGATTAGCTGTGTGTATGTGTGTTTAGGGGTGTGTGTGTGTGTGTGTGTGTGTGTGAAGCTGGGCGGCAGGAGGAGACATATAAGCAGGTTTCTTCTTTTGGTCCATCTTCTAAACATTCATTGTTCTGCCCCTGACATTTTGTGCACGCGTTGGAGGCCACACTTTTTAAACAAACCTTACAATCCAGGTGAGACAAAAATAAAACCTCAAGTGGAGTGATCATCTTCAAAAGTAGAATTAAATGGTGACTGGAGTCATCCTTCCATATGTGTTTCACATGGATGGGACTACCAGTCAGTGTTTGTCATCTGTCTTGATTTGCAGAGTTTAGGCTGGCTTTGAATTACATGTTAGCCTCTGTTTGTGTGTGTTTACGTCTTTGAGCTGGACATATTGTTTATAGGTGTGTTTGTTGTTGTGTCCTACTCTTCTATTTCTTTGGGTGTGTCCACATTTTTGCTCTGCAATCTCGTCTTTGGCCCCCAGTATGTATTTGTTATGTCTAGAACAGTGTAATAATGTGGAATTTGATAGTGGCTTATCATCAAAACACGAGGTTGTCCCACTATCAAACATTATGCGGGACAAACAGAACTCTTTCTGACACTCTCAGAGCAGGCATTAAAGGCTGAGATTAAAAAAAGACAAGAAATACTTATGTCTGCTAAAATATAATCAACAGTTATAATAATAACTCATTTTACAGTTTCTCCAAGAGCTCTGACAGTTGCCCAGAGAAGCAATAAATTGGGAAATGTGTCGTGAGCCTCTCCTTATCAAAAAGACATTACATATGATCCCTGTCTCCATGGCAGAAAGATGTAACAGCCCCTCTTATCGCCTCTTTATTAACTGCTTTAACTATCACACACCTTATCACACAATGCACCGCAGATGAATTTAGGATACGAATGATAAGGATCTCAGTGTCTGAAGGCTAAATCCATGATTTTAATGGCAGCCTAAGCCATTAATGTGCGATGCACCGTATAGAGTTATAAAGACATTGGTTTTAAGACGGTCTTTAGAATAAAAGGCTATTGCGCAACCAACCCATAATAATTGCATAAAATAGATTAGCATTTATCAGACTGTTACAGGATGTTTATGTGATACTGTGATATCCACACACACAGATCCACGCCCAAGTTGTTATTTACACCATTCAGCACAGTTTTAGGGTATTTACAAGGAAAATAGCTGAAAAGAGAACAAAGGAAACAGTGAGTTAATAATGAACATCGCTATAATAGACCTTTTTTCTCCATGAGGAGTATTTTTTACTTTTGGTGCTTTGAGTCCATTTAGGTAGCAATACCTACTTACAGTCCTGTATATTAAGTTAAGTAAGGATAAATGCATGAATTCTACCTGTAATGGAGTATTTTTGCACAACGGCACAAGTAGGTTTATCTAGTATACATCCTATGATGCAGTATATGATCTGATCTACAGTCCTCTTTCTCTACATTGCCTCAATGAAATCTAAATATCTTAAAAATAATTGCACACGTACAGTACATATACTATTCAGTAGGATACCTTACACAGTGTTTGCTGACATGAACTGCCAGTTGTCATAAATTTGCAGGTTAGATTTTTGATCCTTAAAGAAATGAATAAACTGAATTATTCAAACATAAAGCAGCAACTACAATATAGGACCATACAAAAATTATTGTTTTGTTTGGTACCCTTCTCTTGACTTAAAATATGCCTTAAGGGGCTTAAAGTATCACTATCACTGTGTAGAAATACTCTATTACAAGTAAAAGTCCTGCATTTAACCATCAGAGGTCTAACTTCAGTGGGGATGACTCTAACCCCTGACTCTAGGCAATGAGAATATATAATTTTTGTTTTGATTAAATTGTTATCCCAAGTTTTGGCAAGCAAGGAACAAAGAAAAATAATCAGTCTAACATATCAAAAACTATTCACATTTTTCCAAAAAAGTCTGTTTTGGCCTTCTGCAAAATATAGGGCTAGGGTTAGAGCACCCATGATGACTTAGACCTCGTAAGATTAAAACTCTTGGTCTTGCTTATCTCAGCAAGACATTGTCAAACTGCACTATGTACTTATTACAAACATCTGGATCTGGGATCAGGGCCAAACTGGTCTATATCTGGCATCTGTTTAAAACACTGAGTGCATTATGAAATGATGACAAAGGAGGGCTTGAAGAGCTGAATTGCTGAAACTCTATATCAAGCCTTTCAAAACTACTTAGCACTGTTAACCTTCTGAGGTGATGGATGACAATTCCAACACCAACCCCACCCTAAACCTATATTTTGGTGGAAGGCAAAACTGACTCTTTGGGAAAAAAAGAACACTAAAGAATCGGGAGAGGAATTTAATAAAAACAAATATTACTTATTTTGTTTTCCTAGGGCAGGAATGCCAAACTCATTCTACATTGTGGGCCACATACAGCCTACTTTGATCTTGAGTGGGCCATTTTAAGTTTAAGTATATATTAAATCCCTGAGATATCTTAATATAAGAAAAAAAAAAATCCAATTTCAACAGCACATCTCAGTTTGTTTTTTTTACATGATAAAGAAATCCTGCTGTTGTAAATGAAAGAAATGTCCTGTAATTATAGAACAAAGTTTTTGGAATTCACAAAAAAATGTTTTAACTGTGGAACCACTGTAAAAAAAAAAACAAAACAAGCAAGGTCTTTATCAGTAGGAAAAATTGTAAAACTTATAAAAACACAGTTAAAAGTCCAAAATGTATGCCCTCCTTCACATTTCCCAAAGCTGTCCAGTGGGGTGGATTGAAGTCTTTGCGGGCCAATTTTGGCACCCGGGCCTTATGTTTGATACCCCTGGCCTGGGGTTAAGGCTAGGGTTAGGGTTTCTGGTCTTCAACAACAATGACTTAGACCTAGACATAGACCCTAAATGTATTGTTTAAATGATTTGCAAATCATTGCACTCTGTTATTTAGATTTTATGTGGTATCCTGCTATTTATTTTTTATTTGTTTTATGGGAAACAGGGTTGTGGAAAAAATAACTATCTCTCAAAAATACAGCTCAGTGTAATGCTATAGCCCTAAAACACATGATGAATTTAAACAGTAATTTTGCTATTGTTCTGATGGGGCATCTTATCTTAGGTATGGCACCAAGTGAGTGAGTAAGGTTAACCAAGAAAGAAAAAAATGCATGGCTCAGTAACATTCTTTATCTCTTGGATCAAATACCAAATGAAGTATAATTGAAGCAGGATATGTTTGGAGATTAAAAAACTGGTTATAGATTGTGTGTGCATGTATGTCCCAGGTGAGATTGTAAGATGTCGGCAAGAGCAGGTCTTGATAGGGATCACTAGTAGCAGTGTGGAGAGCTAAAGCAGGATAGGACCTGTTGGTGATAAAGTCAGATTCTTTGGAGGATTATTTGTAAATAAGAGGCAGAACAAGTTAAATTAAATAGTTTTACCATCTTAATCCTCTGAGTTCAAAGTCAAAATCACTGACAACCCCAGCCGTAGCTCCAAACCCTGACTCTAAAACTGTAACCCTAACCCTATGTTTTGATAGGCAAACTCCCCACCACCCCCAAGTAAATAAATAAATAAATAACAAAAAGAAACAAACAAAAACCAAAACAAAACAGAAATTACATATTGTGATTGCCTAGGGTCAAGGTTAGGGTCATCACCCATGATCCATCTAGGGTGTGGTTGTCCACCCTTTTGGATAGAATTTTTACTTTTAACCTACCTGTTTTTACCTACTTGAAACATAGAGAAGGAAACACCATTAACAGGAAAAACTGTAATGTGAAAATTAATGTATGAGAGTTGATTTAAAAGGTAACATTTTCTACTTTCTGAAATGTTGCCTGTTTTGCATTTAGGTAAAACAAAATCCAACCCTAACCTTAGAAAGGGCATCAGTGACCAGGGTGGATGTTAAAGTTTAAGTTTTTGTTGATGATAACCCCAGCCACTGAACCCCAACCCTAACTCTCTGTTTATGGAGTACGTTTTTGTAAGTGTAAATGGCATCTGACTCACACAGTTTTTGATGTGAGTCAGAATGACAACCCCATCCCCCACCACCAGTGATAACTTAGAGACTTAAAGCGCCTTGAGGCGACTTTTGTTGTGATTTGGCACTATATAAATAAAATTGAATTGAATTGAATTGAATTGAATTGAAACTTAAGAGTCTAAAAATAAGTTTGTACCATTCTCTTGCAGATCCTTGAATCCCAAGTTTCTAGTATCCTATGTTCTCCAACACCACAGATGGCATCCCCAACCCTAAACCCTAACCCCTGACATTCAAAATGCATTTCCATTCAGTATTTTTATGTGCAAACTGATAAAACAAGTGAATGGAAATATTTGCAGAGACTTAGTCACTTTAACCTATGATGAGTTACACCGATATTACAGTAGCTAAATAAAATAGCTAAAAGTTGGGCAGAGACAGCATCATTATTTCTTGCACTTTGTGACCAGATAAGAGAGATAAATGTAGGGAAGATTGGACAGAGTAAACTTACTTGTACCATTGAAGGTCTGTAAGGTGGAGCAAGCAATATGATGAGGCCACCGGAATTACGTGGAATCATTTCCTTCAGATCCCTATATATCCCTATATATATCCCATGCACTTGACTTTAATAAAATCAAGCAAAACCAGACTTTACATTACCTATTTCCTGCCATTCAAAATGCATTTCCACTCAAGATTTTTAGGTGCAAGCTGATAAAACAAGTGAATGGAAAAAACTGCAGAGACTTAGTCACTATAACCTGTTAACCCTCTGAGGTCTAAGTTGTCATGGGTGACAACCCCCACCCTAACTTTAACCCCTATGTAATTTTTGTTTTTATTAAAGTGTTTTTACTTGTCTTGGCAATCAGGGAACAAAGACAATAATCATTCTAGCTGAAACACATCAAAAACTGCTCACATTCTTTTCATTTAAAAAAAATATATAAAATATGGGGTTAGGGTTATCACCTCTGACTTCGACTTCAGGGTGTTAATAAGTCAGGTACAGTTACACTTATTTTAAAGTGCAGTCCTGACTCTAAACTGCAGCTGACAACAGCCACTGAATTTATCTCAATCTTGCATTTCATTTGCTCTTTATTATAGCTACAGCATTGCTAGTGGTTAGATTTATTTGCAAAGCCTCTGTTTTTCTCAGCAAGCCTCACACTGAGAATTATAGCCACCATTGTACTCATATTTAAACCCATTGCTTTCCACTCAGTGTAACTCTTTGAACTTTTCTCTTTCTTTCTCTTTGTTTTTTTTGTTGTTGTTGTTTAAGCCACTTTTATTAAACTCTGCCACTTGCATTTTTGGCCTCTGTGCCTCCCACCCATACTTTTTAATCACTCCAAAGCTAATGTTTTTAATTTATTATTCATTTTGAAATTTAGCCCAGGCTCTTAAAATGTCTCGGATTGTGAGTTTGTTTACTTTTTTTTTTTTGTGGTGGATTGTTTTTTTTTCAGCTCTGTTGTTGTGTAAGAAGGAAAGTTTGAGAGTGAAGGTAGAGAAAAGATGAGGAAGAAGACTGAGCGACACCACCACAAAAAAAAGTGTCCTTTGTTTGAGATTTACAGCTGCAGTAAAGGCTGCAGAAATATTAAGAAAATGAGGGGTGGGGGTGG
>VUQS01025118.1:0-11978 GCA_015108495.1 Heterochromis multidens | reverse complement strand
GGGGCAGGTTTCTAATCAAGCACTGAGGAATATGTTGCACTCAAACAATAACCATGGATTGTCCCTCATTTGTTCTGGTGAATTTCTGCCCAGTGTCACTCAGTACAAAGGCCCTCTGTTTCTGTTCCACTCACAAATCTGCTCACTAACTTGACAGTATACTTACAGTATGGAAAATACTGCAATAAATAAAAAAGCCTCATATGTTTGCTTTTTTCTACTGACAGTTTCTAATCTCTCTGTTCACGGAGGGTCACACATGCAGGCTGATATTGTCCAGGGCTCTTATGTAAATAAAAGCAGTCCATTTGGCCTGAGCGAGCTGGCTGCTCTTTGATACTTTGGCATGTGTCCCCTGTCAGGCTTGGAAGCAGTGCTAATGGCATTACCCTATATTAGACATTTGGCTGACACTCCCTTATCAGGGGACACTAACCCATGAGGCTCACACTCTCATCAGTATTTGCACATGTAGGCCTACATGTTAAAGGTAGTTGTCACAAGTGTCATGATGTGTTGACCATGTCATAGCATGGGTAGTTCTTTTATTCATTTCCTTTTTAATATATTTTAATATATTTATTATACTATTTATTGCAACATAGAGATGAAAAAGAAGATATTTTATGAGTTAATTTTGTATTAAACAGTGTTAGCTCTGCTTACAGTTTACCTTTAAAATTGCACCCGTTCTCTTTGCTAGACTTCATGTAATCACAGAATGAGAGTTTCATTTATGCTGAAAGTGCTTTACATTGTAAGCTAAAGACCCTACAATATTGGAGAGAGAAGCCCAACAATCCCCTATACACAAGCACTTGGTGACCATGGGAAGAACTCTCTTTTAACAGGAATGGACCTCTGGCAGAACCACGTTCAGGGAGGGGCAGCCACCCCACCAGTTGAGGGGTCAGGGGAAAGAGGAGCACAGGGGGACTATGAACAACAAACAGGAAAAAAAAAATCTGTAAGATAGAGTCGGCAAAAGATAACTCTTTAAAAACACTCCATGGAGTGTTTTTTAAAAAAACAAAAACAGGTGGTGGAGAGGAGGTGCTCTGTGCATCACAGGAGGCCACCGAGCAGCCTGAGATAATAGCAACATAAATTGAACCTGTGAGCTAGTTCAGGCACCTGTATCACACACAATAACATGCCTCCCTCTCCTCATGTCATATACAAAACACACCCTCCCAATTTGGTGGTCTATTTAAGTTGCAAATTTTCCATCTCTCCCTGTCACATGCCTAAGCCAAACAAAATAAACAGAAGAGCTCTTCTTCTGTTGTTAGGAGGTCGGTATAAAGGATATCTGAAGTGTCCGCATACCCCCAATTGTAGTGTATAGAAGCACATACTAGTTTCTATCCATGAATTGTCATGGATATGCTGAATGAATTTGGGGGAACTGATAGGAACATCAAATGTGTCTAAAGCCTTTGCACACTACTATATGTACTGGAATCTTCCCATTTTGGCCACTTCAAAAAGCTGTCCCCATTTTTCTTCATTTCAATTCATCCTTTGAAATGACCAAAACTTTCAGTTATCTGCCTCTTAGTACTTTCTAACTTCTTTGTTTTCTGCCTGTAGCACTCAGCCCCAAGCCCTTTAATTACCGAAGACATAAATCTTTGAAAATGGTTCAGAAATATTTGACACTCAAACACTAAATTTACATTTATTGGCCACAAATATAAATTTGGAGTAAAAGTGTGTTGCTTACATATACACAAACTTGCAGGAGGACAAATTGATAGTCTTTTGAGTTTTGCCAATCTGAAAAATACAGACCATCACTATCTTATTTTTGAAATTCTACTTATCTAATTGTGAAATGTTATTTTTTACAGACTCATTCTCTCTGGCTGGAGATCCTCTGGGGGCCTGGAGGAGGATGGAGCGAGGAGGGGAGAGTCCCATCACCCAGGATAGTCCTGAGCGGAGGGGAGGCAGCCCAGACCTCAGTGGCCTTCCACCACCGGGGAAGAAGGGCCGGTTGGAGCTCAACGGGAGTCCCACAGGGCCACGAATACGCCACAATGGAGCACCACCAAGACCCCTTGGAGGTAAGGATCATGCTGATCAAGAGGCGTAAAGGGGAAGGGGAAGGAGCAAAGTTTTCTTGTGGTGTATTTATTATATGAAGGGATTCATTTGAACCTCACCCTATGCTATCAGAATCTAGATTTAAAAAAAAAAAAAGAAATTCTTAAAAGTCGTGGCAATCCGGGATAAAAAAAAAAAAAAAAAACATTCTAACACACCTCAACACACCTTATATTTCTTCCAAAAAAGTCCTTTTGGCCTTCCTCCAACACACAGGGTTAGGGTTGGGCACTGGTTGGGACTTAGATGTCTGAGGATTAAACTGCGTTTTTTAAAAAAAAATATAGAGTGAGGGTAGGGTTAGAGTTCAGAAATTCAGGTGGAGAGCTCCACCAACTGTTTAACAGCTTTTAATATTCAAATGACAGTTGTTTCTTGGAGGATACATTCATTTCTTTTACCAGTTTTCTGGTTATTTGGTTGAAATACACAGATTAGTTTGGATTAAAACCATCAAAGTTAAATGCTACCAGCTCTATAAAGTGTGTTAAATTAGCACCGAGCTAATGATTATTGTAATTATTTAAATTCTATAAATCCCTGAGTTTGTAAAAAAATAAAAAATAAAAAATCTGAGAAAGCTGCGCGATCTTGTGCAGGTGTCTGAGGTTTTAGAGCTCTTATATGTACCAAACCCAAAGGCTGCTTTTGGCTCTGCAGTGAACCACATACTGGCCATGAGTTGAGTTTGGCACAGTGTGCCATGTAGTAATGTGGCAGTGCTGATGGGAGAAGCTCAAGCTGCTTCTGTCCAGTTAATGTATAAGTCTGGGGGGAACTGTATAACACAGGCTTACCAAATAAAGGAGATTGCTTCATATAAACAAGATTTATACAAGTCACTGTGGGTTATTGATCCCTGCATTCATTGTCAAAGTTGGTTCTTGTTAATGTGTGGGTACACGAGGGGATGCAGTTATCCGTCTGTGTCTTGGGGGTTTATGTTGCCACATGTTTACAGGCATGTTTATCTCTTAAACTCTTTTTTTGCAAGATGCAATTATTTTAAGACTGCACTGTCACATCAAATGGAGGTGTTTTATTCAGAAAAGGGCAGGATGAGATTTGATGGTTTACTCTCAGGTGTTTAAGGGGAAATGGGTTGAGTATCTTAATGAAAAAAGAAAATTGTAAAATTGTCAGATTGTGAAGCTGCTTGGGAGCTATAGCTAACTAAAAGAGTAGATCTCACAATTCCTCATGGACAAAAAAATTCAATGCAATTAGAATTCAGCTTCTCACTATCTTCTAAGAAAAACTTTTAAAACCAAGACAGACACACTTCTGTAGCCCTGAACCTTATTTTAATCACCTAAAGTAAGATTGTTGGTTATTTAGGTCAAAGTTTGTACCCTACTACTGGCTCTGGGATTATTCAGGTCAGAGAATTAGTACTATTTTCTTTTTTACAGTCTCTATATTAATGTTTTAAGACCATTAATATTAAGTGATATGTATAATGAGAATCAATCATTATTTTGGGGCAACATTAAAGGAAAGCTGGAAAGGCTGTTTAATTTTAGAGTCTTTATAGTGACCCTATTCTGCTTTACTTATTTTCTGTCATACATACTGTTACAGTGCTGGATGTTAATATTAAACAAGGTCAACATTTCAAATAATGAAGTATCCTCGGCTGCTCCAAACACTTAGTTCCGGATGTATCCACCATAATGTAACTCATTGATTTCTGGACTCCACATTTTGAAGCTTCAACATTAATAACTTGTCTGCAGCCATTTTGTTTTTTGAGCCAAAATTTCAGCAGTTTTTGGCACTTTGGGTTGCTTCATTTTTCATCCCGGGAGGTTGTGTCTTGGATTAATGGTGATATTACAACTGATATGGGAGGCATGTTCTGGCTTTTTTGTTCAATGGTTTCTGTTGAGCACATCCAGGATGAGCATTTATTAATGTAGGATGCAAAAATTATGCACATAATTTTATGCAAAATTGCAACAAAACTTATGCTGCATTTTCTGCAAAACTCTAGGATCCAGAATCTGCAGGTTTGAGCAGTGCTTGGCTGCAAACATCAAGTTTGTAAAGATGAATCTGTGTGAGGTTTTTGGAAGAGCGGCTAACACATCAACAAGAGGCTCAGGTTTGACCACAGTAAGAAGAGAAGAAGAAAAAAAAGTGTTCAGGCAAGAATGGATGCTAAAATGTAAAAAAAAATAAAATAAATAAATTTCTGTATTTCTGTGTGAGAAAGAGGCTGAGGGATTGAGGGAGGGCCAGAGAGAGGAAGGAGGACAGAGGACGGGCTTTCCTGTGCTGAACGGATGGTTGGCCTGCAGTAATGATGGGTTGTCTTTAAAGACAGGAAACTCAACGTGTCTCCTCCAAACCACACTGCTGCCTGAGGAGGGGGCCACACACACACACACACACACTTGCAGAGTTTACAGGCTCACTCACACATATGTCCACCAACTTCGATGCTGCGACACTCACAACAAAGAAAAGCTGCCAAAATACACACACCCCCTTCCAGTGCCTCCGTACACATTTCTTATTTTAATATCCCTGTTCACTCATCCCTATACATATTAGAGGGATTAGAGGTTTGAGGCTACATCACATCGTCCAAACCAGATCATACAGTCGGCGGGCAAATCACAGGACACTGCATATGAGAGAAGACAGATTGAGGTGGAGACGGAGGATAGAGTGAGATAGAGTCAGAGAGAAAGAGAGAGAATGAGAGAAAGAGGGAGAGAGAGGGGTGCTGGTCGGAGGGAGCTGCTCTGTGTTGACAGTTATATTTCCCTGTTGGGGGAAATTCACTTACTTGAATTGGCACGGTGCTCCAGTGTGTAATTCACTCCATGAGAGCCTGGAGGACTGGGAGCAGAGTGATTAATGAGGAGGAAATAGAAATATAGGAATTGACTGATTAAAACAACGGGTGGGATGGATCGGGGTGCAGGGGGAGCTAATGCTGCATGCACCCTGAAGTGTTTGTATGGATGTGTGTGCATGCCGGGAAAAGGAGGGAAACATGTGCGTTGTGTGTGTGTGTGTGTGTGTGTGTGTTTGGTATTGTGTGATAGCCATACAGTAAAACACACCGCCATGCCCAGTATTATTAGTGCTGGGACGCTGCCTAATGCTAACAGTCCATCATTTCTTCAGAGGGTTTTAATTAATTGCCAGTTGACAGGTGGCCCAAAACCAAAAGCCTTTTAGGAAAAAGGCGGATATTGGAGAGGAAGGATTGATATTGGTGGAGGAAGCCAAGAGGAAGAAATTTTGGGATTGGATTTTTACCTTAAGCAGATCATTAAAGAAAGGAGGAGGAGCAAGTGATTAATCAAGATTTGAACAGGATGACAGTATTAGAAGGCTTCAGACAAAACGTTGAAAAGAAAAAACCTTAAAAAAGTATATAATACTATAATATTTTAAAATAGGTAATGAATAAAGGAATCATTAACCACATGTAAAGCATCCACCACTTATCCATGGAGTAAAAGAAATATTAGCTGTTATCGTCAGAAGGCAGGAGTTGTAGATGTTGTCATAAGTTACACAAGCGTTTAAGGCTTATATTTTTCTGTCTGTCTAATGTGTTGATCGATCATAATGGCAAAAGTTAAAAGGTACAAAGCCTTCTCATCCCAGATGTGTTTCACCAATATTTCCTCCAAGGTATTTAAAAATTTTTTTCAAAAGTGTGAAATCCAGTTCAATTTAATTCCATTTGGTTCAATACAGTTAACTTCAATTTAATTTATTTCACTTTGGTTCAACTCAATTTAATTCAGTTCAGTTCAAACATAACATATGTCACCTTAGAGCACTGTTACCTAGTAAAGTAGAGACCTGACATTATTATAGAAAAAAAACCAACCTCATGCAGAACCAGAGAAATCCAAACCTTGCCTACTGTACATTAACACTTTCACATACCTACCTTTTCACATACCTTTCACAGAAGTAGGTGGTTTCAGACAACAGACATCCCCTGCCTCAGTTCTGAAGAAAACCTGTCAACAACCTTATCATCATAAGGACTATGGTTGAAGCATGCAGATACTTTTAGGGTCCAACAGGTGTCTTTTACTTCTGTCACCAACCCTAGCTTTGGTTGCTTTATCCCAAACCAAAGCAACCAAAGCTCTGGCAGATCATAAAGTATTCATATGAAGCAGCTCAGGATGGGTTTGTTTGAAACCTGTTTGTGCTCTGGGTTAGAGGACTAGCAGATACACCATGAGCCACATGTCTCAAACACCAGATCTAATTTACTTTGAATTTGCTTTAAGTTGTTTCTGTTAATAAATAAATATATATATATATATGTAATTAATCAAAACTTTAAACATGCACACGTGTTGCGGTGAAGTGATTCAAAGCATTGCTGCCGATGGCCTTAAAACCAAGTCAAAGTTTTTGCCCTCATGCATGAATGTGTGTGTGTGCGCGCACACGTGTGCGTGCATGTCTGTGCTGTTACTGTTGTGGAGACAAGAATTTTTTCACTTTATGAGCGCAGAACTCACATTCCCATTATACAAGTCAGTAAATTTTAGCATGAAGACTCAGTTTCAGGTTAGAGTGTAGCTTTCGCACTATTAGTTAAGGGTACGGTAAGTGTACAGGAAATAGATGTGATGGCCTTTGGAATGTGTGTGTGTCTGTGGTAGAATTTTCCAGAGAATCTGGTTTGAGTTTTTCACCTGGTTTAAATTTGCATCCTTGAGAAAGACTTATCATGTAAATTCAAGAAGTTCTCCTTTGGTGATATACCTCTGTTCTATCATATATTAATTTTCTTTTAGCATTGTGTTTGCCACAAATCCTCTACTTACACTTTTGTTAGTTGGTCCACTGTTCTTATGTTTTTAATGTGTTATTAATATGCTAACATAAGTGGCTGCTGCTATCACCTTTAGGTTTTTTGTATATTGGTTTTGCATATGTGTTAGGGGAACCATTATTGTGACTGCTTATCTAATAGGCCGTTAGATTAAATGCCTGTGAATGTGCAGTGTGCAGAGAACAACACTGTTAGAGTCTATGTAAGATTGCATATCATTTTCCATTCCTAGCTGGTTGCTGCATATTGAGAATTTCAGGTGTTGCAATACTCAACAGTGTGAAAGAAAAAGGATGAATTGATTACAAGCTTAACCCACAGCAAATACAATCCACATGTTTTCTATCTATGAGGGATAAAATGCCATGTGATCACAGACAATTAAAGCCAGACATTAAAAACATCTTCCTGTTGTTTTTCTCCCTTTTCCTTTTATTGTCCTCCTCAACAGGTCTGATGATTCCAGTCTTCTGTGTGGTGGAGCAGTCAGATGGAGGGATCCAGACAGATGGATGTGAGGGACGAGAGGAGCACGCAGAGTTTGTCCTGGTCAGGAAAGATATTCTCTTCTCTCAGCTAGTGGAGACAGCTCTGCTGGCCCTCGGCTACTCCCACAGCTCTGCGGCTCAAGCCCATGGTCAGTCAAAGACATAGCACAAATGCTATTATATCAATTTATATCAATATTGCTTTTATTCTGTCCATGTTTTAAAAGACATATATTCTTAAACTGAGAAAATTCTTGAAAGTGAATGGTGTAATTGTATAAGACACTAATCAGACATCTACTATCTACATGCTACCCTGTATAAATGTGACCATGCTAATGCTAACAGGCCTACTATCCTCTCAAAAGACAAAAATCCCAAACTAAAACGCAACTATGTAACAAATGAATATCTGTATGCCAGCCAAGGTTTCAGAGTGTCAGACAGACACAAAGATCAAGTGTCAAATTTTGAGAGTATACATGGACAGAATACAGTGCAATAGGAGTTTAGTAAGCTACAGGCTGTAGTAGGTTCATATATAAAATACACTTATTCATTTATGGGCAACTAGATTGTGTACCACAAATATGCTGCAACCAGCTGCCTACTGGTAGGTAGATTTTAGGCAAACTTATATCTGTTTCCAGTCTTTATGCAAGGCTAACTAGATCCTGGCTTCAGCTATAGTGGTATTGAGATTATCACCTCAGCAAAAAAAGGATTGAAGAGAATGGGCATCTTTTTTTATGGTAAATGGACTGATTCTTATATAACACTTTTCTACTCTCCTGGAGCACTCAAAGCGCTTTATACAACATGCCTCATTCACCCATTCACACAAGCACTTTTTTCTATGCTTAAGTGGTTTCTATCTAACATTCATACACAGATGGATGCATCGGAGAGCAACTTGGGGTTAGTATCTTGCCCAAGGATATTTGGCATGCAGACTGGAGCAGCCAGGGATCGAACCACCAACTTTCCAATTAGTACCCTACCTCCTGAGCTACAGCCACCCCAGATTTAAAAAAAATCTGTTCTTGACATTTGTCATTCAATGCACCCAAACCTTGAGGTGCACAGCTAATTCTAAAGCTGGCTTTGTGCTTACTTATTGCTCACCTGTTCATTGAAAAAAAAAAAAAAGCTTTATCTTCTAAAAGGGAAAATACTGTACTCTGCTTTTGTACTGAGTAGCATGGTGGCTCAGTGTTTAGCAGAGTTATCTCGCAGCAAGAGGGTTCTGGGTTTTAAACCGAGGTAGGGCTTTTCTCTGTTGAGTTTTTATGTTCCCCTTATCCTTGTGTGAGTTTTTTTCTTAGAGCTATGGTTTCTCCCACCATTGAAAAACATTTAACCCTAACCCTATCCCTGGGACACTTGTAAAAGAGATTATTAATCTCAAGAGTCTCACTTCCTGCTTAAATGAGGGTGAAAAACTAAATGGGAGTGAAGATTCATACCATATGTGCTTACCAATTTCTGGTCTATTTGAAAACTTACAACAAGCAGCCTATTAGCTTAGCTTGATGTAAAGAATGGAAACAGGGGGAAACAGCTAGCCAAGGCTCAGAACTAACAAGATCTGTAGAACAATACCTTTCATTGTCATGCCTTAACTTTTTACTGAAAAAACTGTAAAAATATCCTAAAATAAGTATAACGTAACTTTTCAATAGAGTTATCACAGTGGAACAAAAAAAAAAAGAAACCCTCCTTCACCAAATTCAAAGTCAAACTTCAGACATTAAGGCAACACCAAAAGACATTCAAGCAATGAACTCAACTTAGCAACAATAATGCTGCTAAACAAAGTAAAACACTAGGGAAATACAGGAAGACTATTTAGTTCTTCTAATCCTGTCGCTATACTATTACTTAGATACTTAATATCTGATGTCATGCTGGCTCTTTTTGATAGCATGACAAATGTTTCATCAAGGCTGTTATTAATAGTCATGACTTTCCAACCAACAAGCGTCTCATAGTGTAAACTACAATACTGAGTCAGAGTTAAATGTCCTGCAGCTCAAGGGTCAAGACAAGAAGGAAAGAAGACTCTGCCTCTAATCAATGGTCTGAGAACAAAACTGGATGTGTGGTTGCCTATTTAGAGCAGACATTGCACTGTTACAGTGGCAATAAGCTGAAGAATGCTTCAAAAACACAACTGAAGCACAGACAGAGCCTGTAAAACTCATTAAAGACACAACAAAGAGCTGGACAGGAATGTCTCCCCAAGACAAAAATATATTGTCTATGTGTGTGTATGTGTACAGTATGTGTGAGAATGTTTATGAAGCAGAGAAAAAGAAAAAAACTCTGTAATTTATTGTTGCACACATGGTAGTCATCTGCAACAGGACAGTGTCATTTACTGCTGTCTTTTCTCAAGTATGCAGAATATTCCATCTGCGGGAGTTGCCTCACATCACTATAAAATGGTAACAACAGAGTGACAGTGAGCAACACAGCTATTGCAATACTTTGAAAATGGTGGGAGATCCCCATCTGTTTGAAATCTAACTCGATTGGTTGTGTGTGTGTATGTATCTTCCCCATAAGGTCCCGGTATTCAGGACACAGAGAAATCTTGTTTTGCATATTGTCTTTAATATGATACATAGTAGCATCCTGGTGACTGCATAGGCTACTGTTCATGCAGGTTGCTTTGCTACAATATAAACGTTTTTTTGTGTGTGTGTTTTTTTTAAATCTGACCTTCCTGTAGGAGTTGACCTTAAAGTACTTTGAACAGTAACCTGATTTGCTCCACTGTAGCTGTTAGAAAATCACTATCCTATAACCTGTCTACTATAGATTTGAATAGGTTAGCATTTCAGTTCTTTCTGCATCCCATTTACTAAGTATTTCTAAAACTGTGTACTTAAAATTCTGATTTTTGTTTCCACCCTTTGTGTTTCTGCACTACATGACTGTGGCTGCTAAAGTAGCCCACAGCAGCTATAAACCCATATAAGATGTATAGTCCTATACAGGAAGTACTCTGGCATATTCAGGTTTTTTTTAAAAAGAAAAATGATTTATCTGAGTTGTGGAAATCTGGACCTGATGTTTACAATGTTTGTAAGTAAGGTGACAGTAGCTTACAGTGCATCCAGAAAGTATTCACAGCGCTTCACTTGTTCCACATTTTGTCATGTTACAGCCTTATTCCAAAATGGATTACATTCATTTTTCACATCAAAATTCTACACACAATACCCCATAATGACAAAGTAAAAAAAGGTTGCTTGAAATTCTTGCAAATTTATTAAAAATAAAAAACAAAAATAAAAATGTACATAAGTATTCACAGCCTTTACCATGACACTCAAAATTGAGCTCAGGTGCATCCTGTTTCCATTGATCATCTGTCAGATGTTTCTACAACTTGATTAGAGTCCACCTGTGGTAAATTCAGTTGATTGGACATGATTTGCAAAGACACACACCTGTCTATATAAGGTCCCATAGTTGACAGTGTATGTCAGAGCACAAACCAAGTCATGAAGTCCAAAGAATTGTCTGCAGACCGCTGAGATTGTATCGAGGCACAGATCTGGGGAAGAGTACAGAAAAATTTCTGCAGCACTTAAGGTCCCATTGAGCACAGTGGTCTCCATCATCCGTAAATGGAAGAAGTTTGGAAACACCAGGACTCTTCCTAGAGCTGGCCACCTGGCCAATCTGAGCGATTGGGGTATAAGGGGCTTAGTCAAGGAGGTGACCAAGAACCTGATGGTCACTCTGACAGAGCTCCAACTTTGCTCTGTGGACAGCGAAGAGAGGAGAACCTTCCTGTAGCACTCTACTAATCAGGCCTGTATGGTAGAGTGGCCAGACAGAAGCCACCTTCTCAGTAAAAGGCACATGACGGCCCGCCTGGAGTTTGCCAAAAGACACCTGGCAGACTCTCAGACCACGAGAAACAAAATTCTCTGGTCTGATCAAACAAAGATTGAACTCTTTTGCCTGAATGCCAAGCACCATGTCTTGAGGTAACCAGACATCACCTGGCCAGTACCATCCCTACAGTGAAGCATAGTGGTGGCAGCGTCATGCTGTGGGGATATTTTTCGGCAGCAGGAACTGGGAGACTAGTCAGGGTCGAGGGAAAGATGAATGCAGCAATGTACAGAGACATCCTTGATGATAACCTGCTCCAGAGAGCTCTGGACCTCAGACTGGGGAGAAGGTTCATCTTCCAACAGGACAACGACCCTAAGCACACAGACAAGATAACAAAAGAGTGGCTTAGGGACCACTCTGTGAATGTCCTTGAGTGGCCCAGCCAGAGCCCAGACTTGAACCCGACTGAACATCTCTGGAGAGATCTGAAAATGGCTGTGCACCAATGCTCCCCATCCAACCTGATGGAGCAGTTGAGAGGTTCTGCAAGGAAGAATGGGATAAACTGCCCAAAAATCTGTGTGCCAACCTTTTCTCATCATACTCAAAAAGACTTGAGGCTGTAATTGCTGCCAAAGGTGATTCAACAAGGTATTGAGCAAAGACTCTGAATACTTATATACATGTTATATTTTTGTTTT
>VUQS01025113.1:3807-15485 GCA_015108495.1 Heterochromis multidens | reverse complement strand
GCAAAGGAGAGGAAAAAAAAAAAAAAAAAAAAAACAAGTAATGAAAAGACTATATAGGCAAACAAATTGCCTTAAAGGTCAAATATAGATTTTTAGATCTTATGAGAAAGAAGGCAGGAAATGGATTTTAGTTTGAAATCTGTTGAGTGCTGTAATGTTTTAAGAACTTCAGCCTCAGTACACACAGAAATATTAAGGAAAAGGAAGCAATAAAGTGCATAAAGCAGGGACCTCATCAAGGTGGTAATGGCTGCAAAACAAGCCGCTAGATAAAGAAAATAGATGTCTAGAAGAAACTTAACTGCCATAAATCATAAAAGAGAAAGTGAAGGAAGTGAGTCCATGCATCTACAATAAATTGACTTAGTGTTCTACTTTTCAGGAGAGTTGCAGAGTGATTCATATATAGAGTTTTAGAAAGAGGGTAGTATAGGAATTATGGGGTAGTGTTTTTACCAGTGTGTCTTTATTGCTGTAGTGAACCATCCACCCTTCCTTTATAGCTGTACTGGATCGACGGGTTGTTTGTCTCACAGACTGTACCACCCTCATTAAAGGGATGTAAACACTAGAAGGAGAGGGACAGCACTGGGTGGTCAGCAGGTAAAATGTGTGTTTAATTAAATTTTTTAACAGCCTTTCTATAATATTACTAATAGGACTCCAAAAGTTCTCACACCTTTGATCTCCACTAGTTCCATCCTGGTTGTTGTCAGGAGAAAAGGAACCAGGGATGCTGCAGGCCTCGTCCGAGTCATCTATTGAAGATTTGTCTGAGGCGTCATAATCACTGCTAAAGTCCATTGGAACCTCAGGGTCTGCAGTGGGACTCAACATGTCTGGGCCAAATACAAAGGAGAGAAGGGGTTTAGTGCAACTTAACCTTAAATAATACTATGAAACAAATGATATTACATTTCGTCTGCCGTAACTTCTACTTCTACAAAGCTACAGATGATAATTCAGCTTTACATGCAAACAATTACCCAATAATACTTACCACAGTTACTTCTGTTTTCTGAGAAGATAAAAAGATTAGTGCGTTTCAGAGTTGTTAGATAATGTCTTATACTGCCAAGTAATCTAATTCTGACAATGGAAACATGCATTATCAAATTCATGCAGGGTTATTAGAGTTATAAACACATCACAAAAGGTAATACATTCATCTTCACTCACCTCCAATGGTCTCCCCGAGGCAGTCATTAGGAACCTTGTATGCACACCGTTTGTGGCAGTTGAACTTACAGTCTGAGAGGATTGCAAAAACAGTTCAGGTAAACCAGTTAGACGAGCTAGCATTCTGCATCCCACTGGACATACAAGAAAGAAGATTCTCTCTTCAGCTGCACTCACCTTTGCACTGCAGACCCTGTCTGAACAGTCCTCTAAGCAGCCTCTTGCAGTACTGGCACACTGTCGGTCGCGTGTATGA
Source organism: Heterochromis multidens (assembly GCA_015108495.1). Classification (NCBI taxonomy): domain Eukaryota; kingdom Metazoa; phylum Chordata; class Actinopteri; order Cichliformes; family Cichlidae; genus Heterochromis; species Heterochromis multidens. The sequence continues at coordinate 14,050 of VUQS01025113.1, read as the reverse complement.
GTGAACAGCAAACGTGTGGGGCACCTTCACCTTGCTCATCAGCATCTTGTCGAGATGAACTGGTCGACCCGTGTAAAAGCGCCGGGCGTCACTAGCTGTCCGTGGCTAGCAGAATAAAGACGAAACAGATTCTTAGTGAAACTAATGCTGACTGAAGTGGTTAAATCAAAACTTTTGGATACAGGATGAACAGCTTCCAAAGTAATTAATTACTAAAGTGTCTATTCATAACCTTCCAAACCTTAATTAATAACTATTGATTTGATTAAGGAACTTGTTAGCAAACAGCTGAGTCATTCCATGGAAAATCAGCAAGTACTTCCCATCCACTCTCCTCAGAATCAGCTGATATTTCTGTACAATACCTTTAGCATATCTTATGAAAAAATGCAAGATTCAGCACAGACTGTACCGCCCTCATTAAAGGGACGTAAACACTAGAAGCAGCATTAAGGTGGCCAGCAGGTAAAATGTGTGTTTCATTTATTAGATTGTGACATATGGATCTGGTGTAAAATTGACTTGTTTGCAGTTTTTAAGAGCTCTTAAATGTGTTTTTAGTCATTTCATACGGCTAGCTCCTGTACTTAAGACGTTATGAGGGTTCAAAACTAGTGAGAGAAAAGGCAACTTAACAAGTGGCAAATTAGTGGTGTCGGCCCACCACTAAATACTTTGAGGACCTGTAACTCAGACAGTTTTCCTAGTCTGAGGGTATTATATTTTACGACTTCATTTGACATGCTAAAGTCACTGTACCACAAAAAAAAAAAGTAAATAGTAAATCAATCAGCTGATGCTGAGGGTGTCAGGTAAAAACTTGCCTCAGATTTGACTGATTTTATATGGAAAGACCCAGATACTCACATCTGGAAGTTACACAGCCACATTGTTTTGATTTATTTAGAACTGTTTTTGAGGTCTCCTGATAAACAAAAGTCCCTTAAACGCTTTCTTTTAGCTCTGTTTTTATTTTCAACCAACACCCGAGGGAAATATGTGGCTCCTTAGCTGCTACATGCACAACTTTGTTCACCGGTGAGTCACTGTGTATCAGTCTGCTCTTTGTTGCTGGACAGTTGGTGTACATTGTTTTGAGAGTTCCTTCACTGAAAATAGCTTCCTACTGGAACTAAAATATTAACCCTATGAGGGCAAAACAGTAAATTAAAGTTACAAGCTGAAAACTACATAAGAACACAGGAAGCTATAGTTTTAGGTAACAATTTACCAATTTTGCTAATTTTTTTATTGCATGTTAATGACTTTATCTGTGCTTGTGTTTGTGTGTGTGTGTGTGTGTGTGTGTGTGTGTGCATGTGCGTGCGTGCGTGCATGTGTGGTCTATCCAGTTAGATGGCGTTCGTACTTCTTAAATTGGAGTACATAACCAGGGGAAATCAGTCGGTAATAAGTGTTACTACCCATCTAATTAAAGGTTTTTTCTACATCTTCTTTGCAAAAAGAGTTGATAAACAGGGGAAATCAGTTAGCAGTAAGTATTGTTGCCTCGATGGACGTAATCTGTTTACTTTAAGTTCACTTAAATTAGAGTGTAATGCCACTTTTAAGTGGAATGCAGTCAGACAGGAAGGTTTTAAATGAATATCTCAAAAGCTACAAAACTACTTGCATATACAGAGAAGGAAGATCGATTACTCGATTAATAAAAATTGCTTGGGAATTAGGAAAGTTTGAGTAATCTAGTCAGGGCTTCTGAAATTTTGATACTCAAAAGAATTCTAAAATTGACTTCAGCATTGTGTGGATGAATGCACCAGTACCATTTGTGTGTGTGAGCGAATGAGACTCGTTTCTTCTGTGCAGGTGGAGGCTGTGCAAACACTATACACTGACTCAGTGGTGGAGAGGCGGAGGGACTGGCTGCTGCTCAGGGAGGTGGTAGACAGACGCCGTTTACGAGCCCCACTACAGTTGTTCGGGATGTTGAACGCACAGCGTTTGTGGTAGTTTAGTCCACAACCTGCAGGGGGCAGCATGGATCCAAGAACAAGGGAGCAGGAGTTCAACAAAGCAGGGAGATGGAGCATATTTGGTGAGTCTTACAATTTTTTACCAGTGTCTAGTCTTATTCACACTTCATCTCTCCATTTTCCTCACCATCACACTTCAGTCCTTGTCTAACCAGTCCGAACAGCATTTCTCCACAGTGATCGCAGAAAGCTGGGGCCCGGTAGGAGTGCACATTGAGTGCGTGAGGCCGAATCTGGAAATCTTCAAACGTAGCTGCCGCTAAAACAGATAACACGTCACATTAGGACAAGATACTGTAATGGAGCAAAATGGAGAACAATTAGATGGATGAGATGCAAACAGGATGGAAAAATAGATCAAGTTTCTGACTGAGGACACAAGGGGAATTACAGTTTGAAACAATGAAAGAACAGATATGGGTAGTGTAAAGTAGGACCTGTAGTAAAATAAGCAGATAAGGATGAAAGTAATGAAGTAATGAAACAGTGATAAGACAAAAAAGAAGATCATTTAGTTTTAGGCTATCTTGTACCCTAATGAGAAGAGAAGAGAACTTACCAGAGAGCACTACCTCCACCAGATCTCCCTCCTGGATCTCACTGGCAGCTCTAACCAGTTGTAGGATGTTGTTGGTAGATGTGTCATGCTTGAACAGCAATATCTTGTCATAAATGCCATAAAAGCCGCATTCTGGGAACTAGAAAATACAAAAATGTAGGAAAGGGAGGATCAACTGTAGCTAAGGGAGAATTCTGATTAAATCATTTCATTCAAAATAATAAACGACTAATAAATGACTCAACTCCAATTGTGGTTTTATGTTTTGGTGTTGACAAATCAAGAGATCTTCTGTTAGTGGCCAATTATGCTTCAGTTTAAATACATTCAAGTCTGATTACATATTATCACAACAAACTATGTGTAACAGCAAATGTTTTTATTTGAAACTGGATAGAAACTGAATGGACCTTTGTTACTATTTTCCATTCATCAATTAATTTAAAACATAATTTGCAAGGTCAACATTTTTACGAACCTACACAGAAAAAAATCTGGAACATTACGTCCAATTTGATCCCCTGTTAAGACAGAAGACTGAATTTCAAGTATCTTAGGCCTCATCTTTGCTAACAGTGACACACAGACCACTCAACACACCAGCCTATTTTTAAAATAACACACCAGCCTATTTTTAAAATACTACAAAAGAAAGTATCTAAGGTTTGGCCTGTTACAGTTTCTGCAAACAATTCAAATTTATTCCATTATATACCGAAAACTACACCTCAAGTCGCTGCTTGCCAGGTCCCATTAACAGTAACAAGATCTGTTATAATAGCAGGAAATTCTTATATAATGTGAACATGTCTATGCATGTTCTCAAGCATAACTGATACCGTATATTGCTATGTAACGCTGCAGGGATATATAACCGCCGACACACAAACACATGCGCACGCAGATGCTATCACTGTTATACAAGAAACACAAGCTGATTTCCACAAATCAAGCAACTTGGAAGACAAGACAAAGGAGAAACTTTATCCCCTTTTCCTTTCAGTCATACGCAAGCACGCACAAGCACACATAGGTGTTTCCATTAAGTTCTTTCAGAGATATGAGAGATGAGCGTGTCAATCAGAAGTCAGCAGAGCGAAGGAGGCCGTCATAGGGAAACCCTGCTCTCCTAAATAGTTAATACTGTCTGGTTCACTTCAGTGACCACACCACACAGGACACCACAGAGAAAGAGAGGGAGCAGGACCTTCATGTGCTTTGTTTTTTTTAAGTAAGCGTAAATGGAACCAGAAGGACAAAGAGAAATTAATATATATAAAATAAACACACAGACACACTCCTATAAGACCTTCCTGCTCTCTTGTTGTTGTTTTTCCCATGTCAAGACAAGATTCACCATCTGGCTAAGTTCTAACAACTTACAGGAAGGGGAACCCTTGTCTCCACCTTGAAACGACACAATGACACACATATACACCCCCTCGCTTACCACCAGACACACCCTCTCTTCTCCCCCAGATTTCCCTTCTTTTCTCCTCTGCACATAGACAGTCTGCCTCTCTGTTTCCCCAACAGCCACTCCACATCACCACATCTGAAATCCAGGCCTGGCTTGTACTGCCGCCAAGCTACACAGCGAGTCCACCACGCCCCAACAGTGGTCTGCTGCTACTGACCACACAGTCAACAACAAGTTACAAAAAGCACATAGTGGCATTTATTTCAAGGTCTGCAGCATCCACTGCAACCGAAAAAGTCACAGGTATAGGGCTGGAACATTAGAGCCGTAGTAACAAAGTTTGTAAAACCTTTAATAATACCCAGTTTGCCCAGCACTGCATCTATCTGTCTCTACTTATGAAAGTGGAATGGTACTTGATATTCTATTTGCACATTCAGCAGTAATATTGCATCATTATCATTCATTTAAAGCTGTTACAGGCAACCTGATAAATGTAAGTTCTGTCTGTTTCAGCTCCGTTTTCCACTCTAATAAAAGTTAGTTGCTAATTTTTTTCTGCCTTCTGGTGCTAGACAGGGAGCTTTTAAGAGTTTGTTTGTTTGTGATAAGAGTGGTGAGAGTGAACTAAAACAGAAAAGCCACAAGTCACAAAATCAGAATAATGTTATAAAGTGCAGTAAGACTAAAAGAGATCACAGCTTTAATGATACTTTCTGGGCGTTTACCACTAAGAGCAACAGTTCTCACATATCAGAAGTCATGATACATTGCTGATGTAAAATACTGATTATGGTAAATGTTTTGTTCACCTAAATAAGATCTAGAGGTATCCAGTCCTGCACATACAGTCATGTATGTGAAAAAGAAATTCTGCATGGAGTCTTATGAAAACTTAAGTACACCATTATAGCTCTCACAGGAATTAAGAGCCAGGTGCTGCCAATCATTTGATTAACTGATCATAAAGCAAGTGTGACCACCTCTATGAAAGCTGAAGTTTTAACAGTGTGCTGGTCTGGAGCATTTAGGTGTGTGTTAACACAATGCCACAATCTTCCCAGGAGTGGACGTCCCAGCAAATTCACCCTAAGATCAGATTGGGCAATGCTCATAGAAACTGCAACTGTAGCAGGAGCTACATCTCAGACTCTACAGCACAGCACAATTAGAAAAACACTCAACAAGTATGGCTTGTTTGGAAGGGTTACCAGGAGAAAGCTTCTCTATAAAAAACATGGCAGCACAGCTTAAGTTTGCAAAGTTGCATCTGAACCAACCACAAGACTTATGGAGCAATGTCCTTTGGACAGATGAGACCAAAGTGAAGACGCAGCATATCAGCACAAACACCTGTCAAGCACGGTGGTGGACAGGTGATGATTTGGGCTTGTTCTGCAGCCACAGGACCTGGGCACCTTGCAGTGACTGAGTTGACCATGAACTCATCTGATACCAAAGTATTTTAAAACTTGTCTGAAACTGCATCATGCAACAAGACAATGCAGCAAATCTACAATAAAATGGCTGAAGAAGAAAAAGAATCAAGGTGTTGCAATAGCCCAGTCAAAATCCAGACCTCAACCCCACTGAGGATTGCAGGCATTTATGCACAGTTCTCTTCAGGTCCTGCCACAGCATTTCAATGATCTGAAGCAATGTTGGAAAGAAAAGTGCTTCAACATTCCTCCACAATGATGTGAGAGACTGATAAAGTCATACAGAAAATTATTACTTCAAGCTATTGCTGCTAAAGGTCTTTCTATAAGCAACTGAATCATGGGATACACTTCACTAGACTGCATAGAGTCCTGTGAAAACTCTTTCACATGGCTGTAGTTTTGGTTTTATTTTCCCAACTTATGACATATCCTTCTCTAAAGTTTCAGTGTTGATGTATAGTCTGGAATTTTTTTTAATACCTGCACCAGAAGCTTGGGAGATATGCACCACTGTGTGGTCAGTGTGGGTTTCTTCTCAAAGACAAACTGGGGAATCTTGACTGAGATTGACCACAGAGCCTTCAGAATGACGAGGAGACGAGTTTTAGAGGCAAAGGAGTGGCTTGGTCGCCCAGGAATGTAGCTTTTACCAGGGCCGGATGAAAGGTCATTCCTTTCAGTCAACCAACTCATTTAGACTCTGACGTTGTCACTTGCCGCAAGGACGCACCAAGCTTGAGTGAGGAACATGGACTCAGAGCCAAGTTGTGGATGCTGGGGTCAGGGTGAGACTTGTTACCACCTGCTAATGCTACTTGAACAACAGCAGTAGTGGTAAAAGCAGGAAGCGAGTGCATAGCTTTATGTGGGGTTCAGTAAAAGATTGAAGCATAGCAATATCATCATCATCATCATCATCATCTACTACTATTATCTAATTATTATTATTACTATTACTACTAACCACTGGAAATAAAGTATATCTTATGTCTCTTCGGTTATGGTGAAAAAGACCATAAAATATGCTGTTAACAGTTTCAATGGAGACTAAATCTTTAGTATTAGTTGCTGTGAAAACAATTCTGTTAGGCCTGCAGATTATACATACATTTTTCAAATTTTTCAGTGCTGTGAAAAACAAAAATTAACTGGCTATTTCAGTAGATATCCAGATAAAATTAAAGCCATCTCCATGTTTCTACAAGTGAGAATTTTTTTGTATTTTTGTTTGTTTTTGTGATTTGGGTGAAATGAACCTTTAATCCCAACACATCCGCATAGCGGTTTTTGGCTTTGAGTCAATCAGACGCTGCAGATACAAATAAGCAGAGGCTTCGATCTTTCCCAAGTACAGACTTAAAAACCCACAAGCACACACACAGACTGATGTCTGATGGGAGTGAATCATGTAATAGCTACATGCATCAGTACCAGGGATTGCCACAACCAAGACCAACTGCAGCCATTAGTAATTACAAACACCCACAGAGCCCAGATCAGAGGAGACTCCCAGCTCTTTCCAAATCCACAGACAACCGTCTTTTTGTGAGCCCGGTGGCGCTATTTGATGCCAGCCTCTCTGTGATTAACCCCACACTGTTGATGTCACGGCTCACTTCTTACCAAGCAGTTCAAGCCAGCTAGTCATATTATTCTGCACATACAGGCCAAAACATACACAATGCAATAACCATAACTGCAGCTGCCACGTCTCTGCAGACCACAAGTCTTTACAGCTCTGAAAAGCACAAACTCCAAGCTCCCTAAAACCACTGCCCCCCCACTTTTTCTTCATTCCCACTTTTCAGTGATGCTACATGGTGGAAAGAGCAAAAGTACCTCATATTACTTTCATCTATGTAAACATGCTGAGAAATTAAATTATTTGTCTTGTAATCATATAATTGTACAGTATTTTGCTGTGAGAGTAAAAGCTGTGAGTATTCTTACAAAATGTGGTGTGCGAATATATTTGTGTCTGTGTACATTGTGCACAAAAAGAGCTGGTGGTATTGTCATACATACTTAGGTGTAGTTTAGTGTGATGTGGTTTGCCTGGAGAAGGGGTGGGTCTGTAGCTGCTTTCTCTGAGTTACCAGGGATCAGGTTGCCCAGTGTTCCCTGCACTATTCAGGCCAATGAAGCCCTTATGAGTGAAATGAATTATAGACTAGTATTTCTTTACATCCCCTGTCTTTATTTTCCAGTCACTTTTAATTTCCTCTTCAAGACTAACTGTCCTTATTGCCCTTTTTTATTGATTAGTCTTATTTTTGTCGCTTTTTGCTATCTACACACTGATGAGAAACATGACAACAATTGCCTTATAAAGTAAACTAAGACTAATATTGTCCTTAGTGTGGTTCACACCCTCTCTCACAAGCTGATCTAAAGATAAAGTCAGAAGATAGTATCTCACTTCACCATTGACTTGCCTAACACACTTTCTTCAGTGGTTTGATTCATGATCTATTCAGGACATTATGAAATATCAACAGAGTATATGATACCACACAGTTGTGGTAAAAACAAAGCATAACATCTTTCAATTCTAAGATTTTATGGACACAATAAAAAATAATCTGGTCCACAAATTGTAGAACCACCTTTAGCAGCAATATCTTGAAGTAATCGTTTTCTGTGTGACTTTATCAGTCTCTCACATCATTGTGTAGGAAGTCTGGCCTTCTCTTCTTTATAACGTTGCTTCAGTTCATGAGGTTGCATTTGGCATTTGTTTATTCACAGCTCTCTTACGTACACAGTATTCAGTATTTCAATTAGGATTAGGTCTGAACTTTGACTTCATTGCAACACCTTAATTCTTTTCTTTTTCAGCCATTCTGTTGTAGATTTTCTGTTATGCTTGGGATCATTGTCCTGTTGCATGACCCAGTTTCGGCCAAGCTTTAGCTGTTGGACAGATGGCCTCACATGTGACTCTACTGTAGAATACTTTGGTATACAGAGGAGTTTGTGATCGACTCCATGATTGCAAGGTACCCAGGTCCTGTGGCTGCAAAACAAGCCCAAATCATCACCCCTCCCCCACTGTGCTTGACAGGTGGTATGAGGTGTTTGTGCTGATATGCTGCGTTTGGTTTTCTCCAAATGTGGCTCTGTGCATTATGGCCATACATTTCCACTTTGGTCTCATCTGTCCAAAGGACATTGTTCCAGAAGTCTTGCGATTTCTTCAAATGCAAATCTTCAAAGTTAAGCTGTGCTGCCATATTCTTTTTGGAGAGAAGAGGCTTTCTCCTAGCAACCCTTCCAAACAAGCCAAACCTGTTCATTCTTTTTCTAATTGTACTTTCAAGAACTTCAAAATTTAACATGTTAACTGAAGTCTGTAGAGTCTGAGATGTAGCTTTTGGGTTTTTTGCAATTCCTCTGAGCATTCCATAGTCTAACCATGGTGTAACCTTAGAATGAATATGCTGGGAAGGGGTCGCCACAGCAGATCATCTGCCTCCATCTTACCCTATCCCTAGAGAAGTGGAAAGACGTAGTAGCAGTCCACTGGGAAGATTGGCAACTGTCTTGAATGCTCTCCACTCTCCACAGTATTCATTCTCACTATAGAATGATGGAGTTATAATCCTTCCCAGATTGATGCGCAACAACAAATGCTTCTCTGCTGATGTCTTTCCCCCTCGGTGTGATGTTAACACAAACCTAAATGCTCCAGACCAGCAAACTGCCAAAGCCTCTGCTTCTATAGAGGTGCTCACACTTGGTGATGGTCAGTTAATCTAGTGCATTTGATTAGCAGCACCTGTCTGCTACTTATCCTCTTAATTCCTATGGAAGCAGTAAAGGTGTACTTAAGTTTTTTCACACAAAGCTTCTGGTTTAGTTTTGTTAAATAATGACACAGTCGTGTCATGTTTTATAGTTCATCTGAGGTTGTATCTGCCAAATTTTAAGACCTGCTAAGGACCAGATGATTTTTTATTATGTCCTGATACATAAAACCTTACAACCAACTGAGGGTGTACTAAGTTTCTCGATATAATCTTGCAAGAATCCAAAGAACATATGTAATAACGACAAAAACAAATACTGAATATCTGTGATCTTCAAGGTCTCAGTAGGCAGCCCAAAAACAGAGCCAGTGAGTGAAACGTTTAAACATGTGTGACAGCAGGGGGGTGAATTAGTTCACATGCATAACTCAAATCTTTGAAGGCACCATTAATAGTAAACAAATTCTGCATGGATGAAGAACATGGCTCCGTAGTAAGAGTCTGGTGCTAAACTGGCCTGCAATCCAGAACTGTCAGTGATTGAAAACATCTGAAACGCGTTACTGATGCATACATGTGGATTGCCATAACAGCCTGTAATAACAAATACTCTTAAAAAAACAAAAAGTATTGACAAAGTAACTCACAGGAGGGGACATCAGACAGATCATTTGCAGTTTTCACGTAAGCCGCAGGAATACAAGAACTGGTTGTGGTTGACAGGAAGTACTTTAAACTTTCAGTTGGCAATAGTGAACAGCCATGCATCGAAATTCGTAACTGATGCCACTGTCACCGCTGTCACCCTTAACAATGACAACTGCCACTTTTTTGTTGCTTTTGGTACTTTCAACTTTAATGAGAGCAACATTTTTTAAACAAGATTACACAGGAACACTCACAAAACACACCGTGTGTGTGTTTAGTGAGGATCTAAACACTCAAAACAAACACAACAAGTGATATCATCGTTATACATAAATCTCTGTTTGATCATATCAGTGTGAGGACACAGTATGGCTTTTGGGAAATTTTAGCTAAAAAAAAAAAAAAAAAAAAAAAACAACCTTACAGACCAA